>APFE030535883.1:0-14070 GCA_000404065.3 Pinus taeda | reverse complement strand
CCAATGACCCATTCAAATCAACAATGGAGAAGTCACTTCCCCCACGAAGAATGAACATTAAAAAGGGGGTGGGAGGAGTGGGGATCCCTAGTTTGTCCTATGTGAAATTAAATATCCCCACTTTTTTAAAGTGTGCCCTGTGATCTAGTGATCTACAAAAATCTAATGACAAAGAAGTCACTTCAACCCTCCCTCCTCCCACACCTGTCCACACTTTAACAAGTGAGGGGAGGGCGGGGGTTGAAGGTTTTGTCCCATGCAATTTACTTTTGTGCAATGTGGTTCCATATGAGGTTAATTCGGTCCACTACATGCAACCACTACTATGCACCCGTGGCTTATGGATGATGGGCTATGTCTTTTCCACGCCATTTCCAAGTAATTGTCTGCCACTTGTCATGCCACATCACCACCATGTCACTGACACGTGTTACTTGAAAAAGGGTCACTTGGCCACCCAAAAAGGCCAAATTCACCTATCATGTGTCATGACCATTGGGTGCCACATCATCATCTACCACCTTTCTCTACCAAGTCACCTTTCCATGTCATCTAGGGTCCAAATATTTATTGAAAGCCATTACCTCAAACTCAAGATTTTTCTTCATTATTGAAGAGTCAGAATAATTTCCATATACCAATGGAAGCTCTCTCAGATAGCTATGCAACCAAACAATTTTCATGTGCATTTGAACAAGTTACTTGCAAACAATGTGCCTTCTAAGATGGGCTACTCAACAAACAACCAAGTCATCATGAGCTTAGCACATTTTTAATAGAAACAATCAAGACATCAATAGCAACATAAGCATCATGCATGAAAATTCAACAAGATCACCCTAAACTTGATATCACTTACATCACTGGCTAGACTTGACAACAATGACAACATACTCAACAGTCTACCCTTTTGGTATTGATGGAAAGACAACCTAACATTACTAGTCATTGATGGCTTTTTGGCTTAAATCCCTAAGTTAGACTCATGAAACTACCATTGTTTTCTCACTCTCTCCCTTTTCTTTTGAAGTGTCAATGAATTATCATTCTCCTCTTGGCTTTGAGGTGCTAATAGATGATCATTATTCCCCTTTGAAACCAATGGGAAAGGGATTTAACTACTCCCACTTTGATGATTCTTCCCCTAAAGGGGTTTAGCTTCTCATTTTCCCAAATGAGGTTGACACCAAGCATAAACATCTTGCCTATGAATTATGGTCCAAACACCACCTTACTTCTGTTTTTGTTCACTTGTATCAAGAGATACCGATAATTATTCCAATAGCCAAACGGTACCCCCACTTTTATATATTGGGCTATTGGCTCTAATTTTTTCTAAAATAACGTTAGGTCCCTGTAATACTAGTGTAGACCCTTATTGTTATTACTGGAACCCCCTTATTGTATTGTTGTTATTATTGTGCTCCATAGAATCCCACTATTGTTATTGTTGTGCCCTTACAATATTATTGTTATGTAGGTGGTGGGCTCCAGTATTGCAGCAATAATGCTGCAACTCCTGGGACTCCCTTCTTTACTTTTATCAACCCGATCATTCGTAACAAACTTGGAAGCGATGGTGCTATATGCACAAGTACTAGCTCTTGTCGCAGCTGCCACTTAGTCAGCTGGCACAAGTCCGCTAGGAGCTTAAGCCAAATTCTATAAGATCTTAGAAGAAGCTTTGTAATTGATGGATGAAATCTAACTGGAAGAAAGCTAATCTATTTTCGAAAAGAGATTGAAAATCTGGAGAAAAGCGCAAACCCTAGCAAACCCTAATTCTACCAGCTAGTCCTACTGATGAAAGGATGAGCATACAAACTACTGAAAGAGATGCCATTACTTCTATGAAGGTAAAATACATGTGTCTAGACTACCTCTGTCCTAAGAAAACATATTTTTGTAATTTTGATTAAGTTGTCAATTTTATCATGCATATGCTTTCACTGTTCTTTACTGTGCAGGGGTGGATCAAGGAGGAGGAATGCTTGGAAAAGGTTGGGAAGGTTCAGTGAGGATCTAAGGAGTCCCCAAAACCCTTCCAGAGAGTTTAACAAAGTTTAGCTATCAAGAAACCTCATTTGTGAGCTTCTACAGGAAGTCTGTAGGGGTTCTACAAGATGTTCAAAGATTTCTACACGATGTTCAGAAATTTCTACAAGATGTTTAAAAAGTGGATTTTAGAGGATGGGTGAGTGAGGGAAGATGCATGGATGGATAAGGAGGTAGGATAGGGGTCTCGAGTGACCCAGAAAGTGGTGGGTGGAGTTGTGAGAAGGTGTAGAAGGATGACTTGGCTTGAAGAAGGCTAAGGCAATGATTGAGCAAGTAGGTAGGGTTACGTGGAAAAAGGATATATGGGAGACGAGGAACCCAGCTAAGAGATGGAACAGGTGGCTGAGATGACATTTAGGTGGACGAAAGAGTGGTGGAGATGCCTTGCACGGTGTGCATTCAACCGAATCAACAAAGTCTTGCAAATGATCAAAGTCCTAGCTAATCTAGTCTAACTATCAATGACATGAATGAACAATAGCTTTATTCGAAAGAAAACCATGTACATCAACTATGCAAAGGAACATTTCAGAGATCTAAAACCATGTACATCAAATCATCCGATCTCGTAAGATCATGTATTACTTTTGTAACAAATATTCAATGCTAATTGGATACTAGTATTAGGGTGCTTCCACTTGTTAGATGCAAATATGTGGCCCTTCTTAATGATTTGTGTGATGCAAGTGGAAGCTCATGGGATTTGAAAATTCATGTGATGTTGGCTTGTTGGTAGCTCCAAAGGTTGGCTTGTAGAGTTTGGTGTAATGCCTTGCTTGGCCTTTGTATTATTGAGCAAAGTTCGTAGTAATTGTGGAAAACATATCTAGGTTTGGGACGCATCAAAGACTCTTTTACTCGGATGATTTATGAAAGGAATTGTTCCACCAACTCAAGATGAACTGGGATGTTTTGCTTTTCATTACTAGGATAATATGAAGTGTACAATTGTTATGCTAAATTTTTCATCATAAATAAGATATTTCTCATGGATCAATCAATATTCATTGCTATTTTACAACATGATTTGTTAAGATAGTGGGACTGAATTCTATGCTGTCATAACATGCTTAATGAAACTTTAAAATCTATAATATTACATTTTCATTGTAGTTGAAGTAATCTTCATATATGTGTAATAAGATGGATATTTCCCTAAGAGACTGTAAAATGATGTACACATGAAGTCTTTTTCATGTTTATATCCCTTACTTTACCTAGAAGTAGCGTTGCGAAGTTTTGAATTTTCTTACAAGTCCATTGAAGAAATTAAATACAACACCAAGGATACAAAATCTAAAGAGTAGATATGTGGCCTCATAGAAGTGAGGCATTTATTTATTTTGGGATGATTCAATAAATATTGACATATATACAAACCAACATGACTTTAATAAGTTTACATGGTAAGTTCCAACCTCAAAATCATTAACTAAGTGCTAATACTTGGGGATCACAACAAAAGGCACAATCATTCTGTAAGTAAGAAATATTTCATTAGGTCACCTAGTGCTATTTTTTTACAGTGAATCTTGATTTAAAACACTCTAGGATTTATCCCTAAAAATAAGTCCGAGTTCAACTTTATTTGTACTAGAACATCATTCCTAAAATTTGGCCTCAATAGGGATAGATAACTGGTCCCATGATAGGTCTGAAATTTAGCCTTCGACATTGGAATTCAACCCTCTATAAAAATCTAAAATTCAGCCTTCAGAGGGGACAAAGTTATATCCTCAAGAATATTTATGTAATTAGGCTTCTAACCAGGGCCAAAAACAATCAAAATGTGTGCCAAAAAATCTTCCAAAATAATACAAAAAACCTTAAAAAAAACTAAAAACAATTCAAAATGTGCCAAAAATCCTTCCCTAGAAAGTATCTCCACATAAGCTCTTTTTCACTTCAAGTTCATGAGTTATGAACCTTAAATATATTTTCTTTGCTTTTTTGAATAGATCTAAAATATCTTGAGTGATTTCCTTGAAATTATCCTTCTCGCACCTATTTATAGTGCATTTTGGGTCTATATTGAGCCAACTTGGCCAACAATCTCCCCGTTTTTCATTGATGGCAACAATCATACTCCCCCCCCCCCTGTGATCATGCTCCCATTGCCTGTGTGTTTCTTGAGATTTCTCTCCCCCTTTGACATAAAAAAAAAAGGTTAACTCCCCTTGAAACTGTCTCTCCCCTTTTCTTTCTTTACTGAATATTGTGCGAATCAATTTGGAGTAGAAATTACTCCCAATTTCTGTCTGAGAAACTCAAATGTCTCTTTGGGAAGTGGCTTAGTGAAGATGTCTAAAATATGCTCCTTCAGGGCCAACATATTCTAGCTTAGTATTATTTTTTTTAATTGATCCCTTAGAAAGTGAAACTTATAGCAATATTCTTAGTCTTAAAATGCACCTTTGGACTCTTAGAGATGTTTATTGCACTTGTGTTGTCACGAAGTATTGAAATAGGCTCATCACATTTTACTTTTATGTATTGCAAGGTTTTCTTCATCAATAGGACAAAATGTTACTACTAAAATATATTCTACTTTTATTGTAGACAAGGATACTTAATATTGCTTCTTATGTAACTAGGATACTTAATAGTCTCCCAAGTAGAAGGATGCTCCACTTGTACTTCAGTTAAGGATATTCGCATGTATACATGACTGTGTCTAAAGAAACTAGCATATATCCAGATTATTTATAAGTCAGATAATCCATTACATGTTGATCTTTAGATAATGCATCAGAAATTCATTGACCATATGAACAGTAAACAGAAGCAATAAACAGAACATATCATCACACACAAGAAGCACACATGAACACCATGATATAAGGTGGAAACCCAATGTGGGTGAAAACCACCTGCTGCAATTTGTTTCTATCTTCCTTTAATAAGAAACTTCTTTTACAATGTACTGGTGCAGTCCTTTACCAGTACGCAGGCTGCAACTTATAGAGAGCTACAACCCTCTCTCGTGCTCCAGCTTCTCCTGGAGGGGAGCTAGAACCCCCATAGTTCTTGTACTAGCTAAGATACTAGTACGTAGGCACCAACCTACAATCTTCTCTCCTCCAGGTACCACGTTTCATAAATTTTCAGACTGGATACACTGAAGCACAACTCTATAATCTGAAGGCCACGTTTCATCAAATTTTCATACTGGACCCATCAATATCATTGAAGCTCACAAACACTTAGCAAGATCAATAGCCAATACTGAAACCCTGTCAACAAAACCAGTCACCAGAACACAGAGCACAACACTAAACTCTACAACAATATTCAGAACCAACTGTATCATCAAAAATCACAGCCTAAATGGTATACGCTACTTGGACGACCCAAACCCGCGTGCGTACACCCTTTTACCAAAGCCAACCCGCGTACAGATTTATAAATATTCAATCTAGACTTGCAGGTATCTCAAACTTAACTTATACCTAGTTCAGAAAATTACATGCGTGAGTATATAGAGCATAATCAACCATATAGAGATAGTTCATTCCAAACCATTTGATCCCGATCTCTCCTTAGATCTTGTTCTCCATCAACTTGCGAGATCTCTCCTTGGCTTAGATCAAGCAACTCATAACCTGCATTCTGGATCTCCTACTTCTTCAGATATTCAAGCTTTTCTCCATACACTTGCCTAATGATCTTCTTCTCCTTTTATAGTCTTAGGCCTTGCTCAATACCATGGTCCAAAACCATAACAAACCAATACCATCAACTCAATACTTGGAAGGCAGAGCAAGTGGAGCACTACAGCACAATTTATGGAAACCTGGAGAGCAACAACAGATAACAACAGCAGTAAAGCAATTGACAAGGAAAGAAAGATTACAAAATAAAATTTGTGATCCAGGAGGAAATATCCAGACTTATGACCAGGTGGTCATGAATTTTCTTACATGGGGAGTCTGATGCAGGAGCATCATCTTCGAAAAACACCTTGTATTTTACTTAAGCTAGGGGGTTTCATGTTTTGAAGAATTATTGAAATTTCATGTAAATATTAATATTATTTTGAGTGATTAATTAATTATTTGTGAGAAATTGTAAATGTGCGAGAAATTAGTTTCTAGATTATTTAGAATTAATAAGGGAGCCTAAGTTGGAATTAGTTTCTAAGTTTTAGGGATTAGAATCTATCTTTTAGGGATGTTGATTTAGGGATTTGTTGAGATATTAAGGGGATTGAGCATTTAAATAGACCATTTTTTTTTTACAATTGTATAAATAGGAAGGGGTTTTGAGAGAACAAGACATTGAGATTGTGAGAGGTTGTGAGATTGAGAGTAGGCTTGAACAGCAAGGTTGTAAGCCTTCAGTATTTGTAAAGGGCCATGAGTGTTGGATATCAGGCCAAAGATAAATTTGTTAGTAGCCTCATTTTGTTTATATGAAATATTGCTCCGTATTATATATTTTTATTGATGGATTGAGGAAGTTTATATTCGATTTCTGAAGTGAGATTTTGGAGTAAATTATGTATGTGAATTGTGAAAAGTGATATGCCAATTTGTGAAGAATAACAAAAAAATTTGTGTGTGGATTCTGGTTAAATGCATATGCTCGAATTGAAGTATCTACTATGGGAGGCTCGATTAAAGGAAGTGTGCAATAAACAGATCGATACTTATATAACAATTGTTACTGTGTGAACTTATTTCTGAATGGCTATTTTAATTCGATCTGTAGTTTGTAGCCAGCACCAGAATGGAAATAGAAAAGCGCTTTTCCTTGAAGTTACAAGTTATGGTATGGGTGCATGGTGTTGTTGGTTGAATGACATTGAATGTTGGATATTGTAGTAATTAATTTGGATTAATTGTTGAAAGAAATCGACGCATATAAAAACAGATTGGAGCAATTGGGTGTTTGCTGTATTGAAATTATGATTGAAGTCTATGCTGCAAGATTAGAAGTGGTCGACTTACAGCGTTGAACAAAATAGGATGGCACAGAACCCAAGTCAACATTTGAACAGAGGACAGAGAAAAATCGATCATATCAGAGAAAGGATTGGTTTGAATATCAACCAAGAGGAGATTGATTCCATGGCTATGGCAATTCATTTTCCGGAATGGTGAAATCATTTTCGAAAATTTAAACGAACTGTTGTATGCACTGGTACTTATAATGTGTTAACGTTTTACAGAATGGAGCGACTGCAATCCTAGCAGAGATAGAGGAGGTACTATGCAACAACAAAAGAACTTAAAGGTATACATTCATATACAGTCAATCTATGAGTAAAATTGGATTGCAGAAGTATAAGTTTGTCACAATAGTTTTATGGTTAAATCGGTTTGTAGAATCCGTGATATAATCATATTTGTTCGTAACCTATTAAAGACACAAGGTATATAATTCAAGATAGAAGAATTGGCAGAATTCTAAGGCATGAATGGACTGTAAAGGCTTTCCAAAGCGCAATTAGGAGAAGGAATCATAAAGAAAAAATTACAGTCAATATGATAATTGATGCAATTGGTTTAAAGCTGAATAGTCCAGGTATGGTTTACTACAAGTAATGGTCTTTTGAAATAATATCAATATCTTAAATCGAATGCTGAGATACAGAATCTAAGGCGCGTTCTAAAATGTGAAGGTAAATTAAAGTGTGGCAGTTGTTGTTGACATTAGATGTGTAACAAAACCATAATATTGTAATTTACCATAGCTGGAAATAAATGCACAAATGTGTTGGTTTAATAAATCCAATTTGGAAAGTATTAAAGGGGACACATATATTTTTACCAAGTCAAAGATTTGATTTCAGATGTTGAACTGGAGAAAACTGAATATGGATCGATTGGCCATAGAATGAGAGAAGAGTGACCATATTGTGTTATTTGGCATTTGAATTCTGGTCGAATCAGAAAAGTAAGGGCTCATTCTTGAATCAAGCCATATGTGAATGAGAAGTATTCAGATTGCTTGTGAAAGCATTGAATGTTTGATTTGGTTTGAATGATGATAAGTTTTCTTTGTGTAATGATTGTTGGGTCCTCATTTTAAATCATAGGATGAAGATAGTAGTGGGCGAGTTTGCTGGGCATTGAGGTATAAAATTTGGAAGATGATGAGATGTATGTTTATATGCACAAATGAGGGAAATATTCTGGGTATTGCAGGCCTAGGGCTGCGTCATTTTTGATATCAGAGGCGGAATGCTCTGTTGAAATATTTGTTTTCTGAATGAGAACTGAAATGTATTTTTGACTGTATGATGAATGATGAAAGGAAGATCAGAGTTTTAAATTTGATATGCAAACTACACAAATGAACAGGATTGCACGGAGGAAAAGATCATGCAAGATTTTAGGAGGTAAGATGATTTTTCTGATTTGAAATTTGTAAATGCAGTTTATGGTTGCAGAGAAGATGATGGTAGTGAACCTCACATTCAGCTAAAGGTTGAATAAGGAGGACAGTTACAGTGTCCTAAAGAAGAAGGTGAGTTGAAGAGATAGCCTTAAGAGAGCAGAGAGAGTGCTCGAAAGGTTCCAGAGGCAATGAACCAAGTATTTACCAAAAGACTGAGTGAGGAGAGCTTGGTGATGTAAGTGGCAGCTTAAGAGATTGCTCTCATAGAGGCTAGTACAACTCGTGGTGAGTAAGAAACTCATGGAGAAGATGATCATGGAGGATCAAAGAAGAGGTTCAAAGGAATGCAACAATGATGAGATGACTACAGAAGTCAGGGAAAGAGAGATTGCAGTAATGAAAGTCAAATTGCAGGTACTAGAGGAATGGCTGCAAGAGCAGGAAGATCATAATAGAAAATGGCTCTTTCTACTGAAGGGAAAGAAAGTGATTTGGTGACAATTGCAGAGGAGGTTGAGGCAAATTGTGATTTCCTTGTTGAAAAGGGAACTTAGATTTCTTGAGCCAGAGTTGGAATTTGAAGGTTCCACATGCAGATTTGTTTAGAGGGGAGTGCTTGAGGAAGCAGTCAAGACTAAAAAGTCTTGTGGTTTTAAAACTAATGAATTGTGTGTGTTTGCAGGTACAGTACAGGGAGATGGGCAAGCTTTAGAGTTTGTTCAGGAGAGAGAAGAGTTGAATCTGAAGGCTGTTCAGATTGATGCTAAGATAGCAAGATCTCAGAAGGGAACAAAGACAAAGGAAGCAGGAAATGATAAGTACTCTGAAAGAGAAAGCAATGATACTATTGAAAATTTTATGCAAACTGAAAGTTTATGTATGAATGCAGGTGATGATGATATGCTTCAGCAATGCTACAAAGAAATTGCATTATTGGAATACTTGTTGATAAATTCAGAGTATGATAGACAGGTTACAACAGACGAAAGAGTTCAGTACAGTGAACAAGAGCAAAAAAACATCTTAGAAACAGATGGTGTGAGAGGAAGACTGGTTAACAGTCTTGAGAATTATTCAGAGGATTCTTTGGGCAACGAGAATCAACATACTGATATGCTTATAGTGGAGGAGAATTCAGAACAGCATACTGAAGTGCTGGCAAAGGAGGACAAGGCATTGATGCCTTCTCATTTTTGTTCTAACAAGTGTTTTGTAAATGCAGGTATTGTTGCAGAACATTTGACCCAGTTGAGTAGTCAAATGAAGGAAGAAGAAGTTTTCTGTTCCAGAAGAGAAGAGGGCATGGATGATCGGGTGGCAGTCAGAACAGAAACAAGCATAGAAGAAAGAAGTTAGCGAGTAACAGTACAAACTGAGCAAGCCATCTTAGCTCAGCAGATAGCTAGAAATCAACAGTCGGGAGATTTATTGGACCGAGAGATTGAAAGCATCAGAAAGATGATGACGAAAGAATCCCAGAGAAAGATGACAATAAGAAAGAAAAGGAAAGACAACAAGAGAAAGACTGTAGCAGACTTGGAAGGCAGAGCAAGTGGAGCACTACAACACAAAATATGGAAACCTGGAGAAAAACAGCAGATAACAACAACAGTAAAGCAATTGACAAGCAAAGAAAGATTACAAAATAAAATTTGGAATCTAGGAGGAAATATCCAGACTTATGACCAGGTGGTCATGAATTTTCTTACATGGGGAGTCTGATGCAGGAGCATCATCTCCGAAAAACACCTTGTATTTTACTTAAGCTAGGGGGTTTCATGTTTTGAAGAAATATTAAAATTTCATTTAAATATTAATATTATTTTTGAGTGATTAATTAATTATTTGTGAGAAACTGTAAATGTGAGAGAAATTAGTTTCTAGATTATTTAGAATTAATGAGGGAGCCTAAGTTGAAATTAGTTTCTAAGTTTTAGGGATGAGAATCTATCTTTTAGGGATGTTGAGAGATTTAGGGATTTGTTGAGATATTAAGGGGATTGAGCATTTAATTAGACCATTTTTTTTTTACAATTGTATAAATAGGAAGGGGTTTTGAGAGAACAAGACATTCAGATTGTGAGAGGTTGTGAGATTGAGAGTAGGCTTGAACAACAAGGCTGTAAGCTCTCAGTATTTGTAAAGGGCCATGAGTGTTGGATATCAGGCCAAAGATAAATTTGTAAGTAGCCTCATTTTGTTTATATGAAATATTGCTCTGTATTATATATTTTGATTGATGGATTGAGGAACTTTATATTCAATTTCTGAAGTGAGATTTTGGAGTAAATTATGTATGTGAATTGTGAAAAGTGATATGCCAATTTGTGAAGAATAACAAGAAAAGTTGTGTGTGGATTCTGGTTAAATGCATATGCTCGAATTGAAGTATCTATTATGGGAGACTCGATTAAAGGAAGTGTGCAATAAACAGATCGATATTTATATAACAATTTTTATTGTGTGAACTTATTTCTGAATGGCTATTTTAAATCGATCTGTAGTTTGTAGCCAGCACCAGACTGTAAATAGAATAGCACTTTTCCCTAAAGTTACAAGTTATGGTACGGGTGCATGGCGTTGTTGGTTGAATGACATTGAATGTTGGATATTGCAGTAATTAATTTGGATTAATTGTTGAAATAAATCGATGCATATAAAACCCGATTGGAGCAATTGGATGTTCGTTGTATTGAAATTATGATTGAAGTCTATGCTGCAGGCTTAGAAGTGGTCGACTTACAACGTTGAACAAAATAGGATGGCACAGAACCCAAGTCAACATTTGAACAGAGGACAGAGAAAAATCGATCATCTCAGAGAAAGGATTGGTTCGAATATCAACCAAGAGGAGATTGATTCCACGGCCGTGGCAATTCATTTTCCAGAATGGTGAAACCATTTTTGAAAATCTAAACAAACTGTTGCATGCTCTGATACTTATAATGTGTTAACGTTTTACAGAATGGAGCGACTGCAATCGTAGCATAGATAGAGGAGGTACTATGCAACAGCAAAAGAACTTAAAGGTATACATTCATATTCAGTCGATCTGTGAGTAAAATTGGATTGCAGAAGTATGAGTTTGTCACAATAGTTTTATGGTTAAATTGGTTTGTAGAATCCGTGATATAATCAGATTTGTTCGTAACCTATTAAAGACATAAGGTATATAATTCGAGATAGAAGAATTGGCGGAATTCTAAGGAATGAATGGACTATAAAGGCATTCCAAGGCGCAATTAGTAGAAGGAATCATAAAGAAAAAATTACAGTCAATATGATAATTGATGCAATTGGTTTAAAGATGCATAGCCCAGGTATGGTTTATTACAACTAATGGTCTTTTGAAATAATATCAATCTCATAAATCGAATGCTGAGATCCAGAATCTAAGGCGCGTTCTGAAATGTGAAGGTAAATTAAAGTGTGGCAGTTGTTGTTGACATTCGATGTGTAACAAAACCAGAATATTGTAATTTACCATAGCTGGAAATAAATGCCAAATGTGTTGGTTTAATAAATCCAATTTGGAAAGTATTAAAGGGGACAGGTATATTTTTACCAAGTCAAAGATTTGATTTCAGATGTTGAACTAAAGACCATGTATTATTGAGAAAACTGAATATGGATCAATTGGCCATAGAATGAGAGAAGAGTGACCATATTGTGTTATTGGCATTTTGAATTCTGGTGAATCAGAAAAAGTTAAGGGCTCATTCTTGAATCAAGCCATATGTGAATGAGAAGTATTAAGATTTCTTGTGAAAGCATTGAATGTTTGATTTGGTTTGAATGATGATAAGTTTTCTTTGTGTAATGATTGTTGGGTCCTGATTTTAAATCATAGGATGAAGATAGTAGTGGGCGAGTTTGCTGGGCATTGAGGTATAAAATTTGGAAGATGATGAGATGTATGTTTATATGCACAAATGAGGGAAAGATTATGGGTATTGCAGGCCTAGCCCTGCGTCATTTTTGGTATCAGAGCCAGAATGCTCTGTTGAAATATTTATTTTCTGAATGAGAACTGAAATGTATTTTTGACTGTATGATGAATGATGAAAGGAAGATCAGAGTTTTAAATTTGATATGCAAACTACACAAGTGAACAGGATTGCAGGGAGGAAAAGATCATGTAAGATCTTAGGAGGTAAGATGATTTTTCTGATTTGAAATTTGTAAATGCAGTTTATGGTTGCAGAGAAGATGATGGTAGTGAGCCTGGCATTCAGCTAAAGGCTGAATAAGGAGGACAATTGCAGTGTCCTGAAGAAGAAGGTGAGTTGAAGAGATAGCCTGAAGAGAGAAGAGAGAGTGCTCGAAAGGTTCCAGACGCAGTGAACCAAGTATTTACCAAAAGACTGAGTGAGGATATCTTGGTGAGGTAAGTGGCAGCAAAAGAGATTGTTGTCGTAGAGGCTAGTACAACTCGTGGTGAGTAAGAAACTCATGGAGAAGATCATCATGGAGGATCAAAGAAGAGGTTCAGAGGAATGCCACAAAAATTAGATGACTGCAGAAGTCAGGGAAAGAGAGATTGCAGTAATGAAAGTGCAATTGCAGGTATTAGAGGAATGGCTGCAAGAGCAGGAAAATCAGAATAGAGGTTGGATCTTTCCACTGAAGGGAAAGAGAGTGGTTTGGAAACAATTGCAGAGGAGGTTGAGGCAAATTGTGATTGCCTTGTTGAAAAGGGAACTTAGATTTCTTGAGCCAGAGATGGAATTGGAGGAAGCAGTCAAGACTGAAAAGTCTTGTGATTTAAAAACTAATGAGTTGTGTATGTTTGCAGGTACAGTAAAAGGAAATGAGCAAGCTTTAAAGTTTGTTCAAGAAAAATTGAATCTGAAGGCTTTTCAGATCGATGTTGAGATAGCAAGATCTCAGAAGGAGATGAAGACGAAGGAGTCTAGTCAGGATGTTGATGCAGAAAGAGAAGGACCAGCTGATGATTGGTCAAGCATTGGTGAAGGTATGGAAAATCGTGTGAAGTTTCCAAGTTCTACTTCTAATAAAGTTGTTGAATTGTATAGGAACCTAGATCTCCAGAGAAGAGAGTTGGAGAGACAAAGGACTTATGTGCAGGATAATTTGCTGAGGAAGCAAGGCAGGAAAGTTCTTATGAATGATAGTTATGGAGCAGATGATGGTAAGAAGGAGAGACCAGTTAACAGTCTCATGGTGAATACAAATCAGCATACTGATGTGCTGACAAAAGAGTTGGAAATTGAACTGATGAGGCGGATGATGATGAAAGAATCCCGGAAGAGGCCAGCAGCAGTAAAACAAAGGAGAAGCAACAAAAGAAAGACAGTAAAAGATTGTGAGAGCATAGCTAGTGGAGCAATGCAACATAAAGTGTGGAAACCTGGAGAAGAACATCAAAAAGAAGCCGTGGCAAGTGGAAAGTTGCAGCACAAGATATGGGATCCAGGCATACATAGATCCGAACACATGATCAGGCGATCATGATTAATTTTAACGTTGGGTGTCTGATGCAGGAGCATCAAGGACATTTTTCATTTGTAAATATGTGATTAAAGGGGGTGTGACAAATTTTAATATTTTATTAATTAATTTGTTATTTTTGATAAAATAGGAGAAAGTGAGGATTTTGTAAATATTCTTTTAAGGAATATGAGAGAAAATAGAGTTAGAATTAATGAG
>APFE030535858.1:32154-43667 GCA_000404065.3 Pinus taeda | reverse complement strand
AAAGATTGATAGTGCTTTAAATGACCAGATAAGTAATGTATAGTGTTATGTACCTGTTTGATGACAATTTCAGAGTCCCCAAAGACTTGAAGATACTTAACATTCAAACCGATTGCTTTGTACAGGCCTTGCACCAAGGCCTCGTATTCTGCTGTATTGTTTGTGCAATCGAATTCGAGTCTGCATGTAAGCATGGTCTTATTTCTTTCTGGACTAATCAGAACGCATCCCACTCCTGCTCCTTCTTTAGATTTAGAGCCATCAAAATATAATTTCCAAAACAAAGATGTATTTACAGATTTATCTAAAAAATTAACACACTTTGAACTATCAGTTTGGGAAAAATTTTCGATTTGGGACAAAACTGAATTTTCTAAGTAGGGTGATGAATGAGCATTGAAATTGCCGAGAAAAGAATCTACCGAGTAATTGCCTATGATACTGTTGTTATATGCTATTGCTTCATTTTATCCCTCCAATTCCGTTACTATATACTTTTGGTGTAACTCTCATTCAACCTTTATTTGATTTGGTTTACCATTGTAGGGTAACCACATATGCGACCAGTCGGTCGTGAAGTATCCATGGAGTTTCTCAGACCAATCTCTGCTGAGAATTAAGCCATAGAATTCCGGGATATCAGCCACTAGAATGTCAATAACCTGACATATCTTAGGATTGGATGACAATATTATGGTTACTTGATTAAGTTCACCGATCACCTCGACTTGAGATCGATCAAGTTGAACTATGCGCACTGCGGATTTCCTTGGTTGAACGTTTAACTTGGCACATATTGATTTGGGTAAAATATTCGATGAAGCACTGGAATCTATAAAACAATTGTGCACGTTTTTGTTGAAAATTTCATAAGTGAGAAGAAATGGGGGAGTGTGAGATCTCGATCTTCCTCCAATTAAGGCGATGTCACTTGGGTCGATCTTATTGATCGTGTTGGTTGGAGGTCTTCCCATGTTGTGGGAAGCTTGAGAGAGTACAACGGTAAGTAAAGATGCAATAGGCATGGCATGAAATTCTTTCATCATTATCTTCTGTTGATGTTTCAACTTGCTCAATTTGTACAGGGTAATATTAGCCCTAGTATTTCTCATGTCATCTATAATATTGTACTCCATTTCATCCGATACTATCAATGTTTTTGATGGAGTTGTTTGATCTTCTTGGACTGGGCTAGTTTGAGTCGCTTTAGTGGTTGTTTTCTTTGTCGCGACTTTATCTTTCGTTGCAGGGCTTGCACTCTTCTGCTTAGGGGTAGTTTGGGGAGGATCAAGTTGGTTTTTGCTTCGTGTGCTAACTGGAAATACTTCTTGATCTTCTTCTTGTGGGAGGATGAAATCCCACATTCCTTGTAATTCCACAACTTCTTCGTCATCAGTCTGCCCTTCGGTGGCACTTTCTTCTTCTTCTTCCTCTTCCTCGGATTCAACGTTTGAAATGGAATTGGGTGGTTTTATATCCGTTGAAGGACCTCTTTTAAAAGCTCTATAGGGCTTTTTTGAAGAAGTTTCTGCTACTTGTTTTTTTAAATGTCAACCATCTCATTAGACATAGTTTTTAAAACTTTCTGCAATCCTTCCAAATCGAAAGGGTCTTTCGCTTGTTTCTTTTTGGAGTCTTCTTTGAAGGTGACTTTCTTAGATTTGCGTTCTTCTATCGCGGATCTTTTTTCCAGGGCTATTACGCGTTTCTCTACTGCTATCACCTCTATCATGTTTTCAACTAAGGTTGTTTTATTTGCTCTGTCCACGAAGATTGCTATGCTCAATGGTAAAGTAGTAATATACCATTCACATCGTACTTCTTCGCTGGGTCGGGAAGCAGTAGGAATTTTGTTGAGAATTTTATTGAATCGTAAATTGAAATCTTTGATAGGTTCTATAGCTTTGACTTTAATATTGGATAGGTCATTGATTAACGTTGCCGTTGATCTGTCATCACCAAACTTGGTGAGGAACTGATTCTGGAAGATATCCCAACTTGTGATAGACCCGGAGGGTAATGAAAAGTACCATGACCCGGCTGTTCCTTGCATTGTATAGGGAAAAAGTCGAACAACAACGTCTTCATTAGTAAGTCCGTTGAGATTGATAGAAAGCATGAAATTGTTTATGTGTTCATCTACTAGCATGCCTGCTTCAGGATTGAATTTGGGCAGCCATTTCTCAGGATGGGCCGGTATTGGACTCAAGGGTGCAGGCATTAAAACTGCCCCAGGGTTGTTCCATGGAGATTGGGCCATCATTGAGTTGCTAGTAGAGGAAAGTGCAAAAGATGATCCTTGCGGCTTGGAAGATGAAGATACTATGATCGTAGATGATTGAAGAGGGGTTGTGGGAGTTCCAGTAGATGGATGGATGATGATTTGGGATGAAGGCATGGGTGGTTGACTTCGCGGTGAGGTAGTTGAAATGGATGATGTAGACGAAAGAGTCTCACTGTCAGACTCTAGCGGTAATTTCCTGGCTCTTTTTCTGGTGGGAAGAGGCAACTCAGTTGGCTGAATGCCAAATTTTTCACTCTTTAACCTGGTCAAGGGATGAGCAGGATTGTACTGCGAAGTCACACTGCTTTGAGATTTATCAGACCTCTGAGGAGAAATGAAAAATTCTTGAAGTTTGTGAATCAATGATTCAACTTCAGGGGTTTTAATGATAGATTGGTCTGAAATATTAGGGGATGTAGCAGCGTTTGATAATCGAGCGACTTCTGATTCTGGATTTAAAAGTACCGGGGAAGTCGGGGGAGCTGATGAGGGCAATTTACTCTCAGAATGATATTTGGATTTAGATTTGGGTGCCATTCATAGTTCAGGCCCTCCTTCTAGCGCCAAATATGTTGAAGCCCCGAAAATCGGGTCAACAACAAGGGGGATACTCACTGGGTCTGGACCTTGGTTGACAGCTCCTTATCCGTTTGGTATAGTGAGTTCGACTCGGGATAATGGGACCAGTTTCCCAATCTAAGGGTGTGTGTGTGCAGAGTTGGATGTTGCTGATCTAAAGTTCATCTGAGCTACTTTAATCTAACTCTATGCTATTGTAATCTAATGAAAACAACACATCTAATCTATGCTAACCCAGGATGTAATTCTTCTATTATGCGATCTAAAGAGATTTCAAATAATAGCTGGTAATAAAGATCATTCAGCAATTATAAGAATAGAAATTAGTTAAGATGAACCACTTTGCATAAAAAGTTAAGCAAAACAGTTGTGAACAGCATATCGCATAATAAGTTATTCACACATTAAACATAAATAAATGGCTCCACTGTAAAAAAGTGCCAAATGGTAACACAAACATTCATGTAATAACATATAAACAACTAAAAACTATATATTTCTTTAAGAACATAAGCATAAATGATCAAGAGATAAAAGTACCATTTATGACTGGTCCTACTCATAAGCTTCAAGCAACAATGAATTATCTTTCCTTGTTCTAAAATCTACTAAGAGTACAGAAGTGCAACATCAGTAGTAGATATCAAATGCAAACATCAATAAATCTCGATCCTTCCATTCATCAAAACCTCCTATGAGGGTGCAAAAGTGCTTGTTTTGAGGATAAGTTTTTGACAAATTTTTGGACCCTTCTCTAAATGCATGAGAAGGGTTTAAATACTGTTAACTAAGTAACCTAATTACACAAATATAGGATACGATTTTTTAAATGATCGCCCTCTTTCTAAGAAAACTTATTTCTAAAAATCGAATCTAATTCCTAACTATCTCTGCATTTACTCCTTGATGTTGCGAGCATTCAATATTTTCCTGAGAAGAGTCGGCTGGTTGCTTTCTGCTTTTGTTTGAGTCAAGCAAATAGGAATGACAAGTGCTGGCACTATTTTTTAGTAAATTAGAAGATATTTTTGGGGATCATCCTCTTGCCAAGTGATTTCACTGCGTATATACTTGGTAACATCCCAAATTTCCCTCAAATTGCTTTTGCTTTTGCTATCTTGGCTTCCAGACTTGCGAATGACTTGCTTCTTTGATCCGAGCCTTTGTGGTGTGTTTTTTGTCTGTAGTGCCTTTTCCTTTTCCGGGCGTAAGCTTTTTCAGAATTTTGTAAACATGTTGTTCTTTGTGAGATTTTTACCCTGAGTGTTGGATTGCCTATTGATATCAGCATCTATTCAGTAATTCTCTGGAACCTGTGGTTCCACTGAATGTGGTATTCGTTTATGAGGGGATCTCTTCTCTGTCTCCGAGTATTGGTGCTTTCCCTTTTTCCTTAGATGTTTCCTGTTTTTCATTCCTGCAGTTTGCGCAAAGGAAAAAGAGTTAAAACAATAAATATTGACGCGAAAGCTCTAAGCTCTACGAATGCATAAAATAATGTCACCCATTGTGAACTGACTCTTCGAAAAACATAAAACTATCCTTCATTAACACTTTGGCGTATGTTCATTAATTTTGTTTATGGCACGCGCCCAATTTTTTGGTTTATGGAAAATTTTTCTTGAATATTGGGCTGAGGAAAATTTGCAATGGGCAGTTCCCGCAACTTGTATTTCATTATCGCGTTATCGCATTTTCGTCAAGATCGCGATCTCGCAGATCGCAGATCGCAGCTCATATCATCACACCATCACAATTATCGCAAGATCGCATTTATCACAAGATTGCATTTCATGTTAAACTATTGTGTGTTGCTTATCCAATGTTGCGATATGCGATGTCGCATATCGGCCATCGGAGAATTATCAAATTTTTCATTTATGGGCGCTTCTTGATGTATGCGATGCGATGGATTTCGTGTCGCTTTTTTCGCATTATTTATTGTGTTCATAAAGAAATGTTTTAGTCTCTTCTCGCGATGCGATATATTTTTAAGGAGTACAATACAAAAAGAATTTTTCGAATTTGTTACTAAGGGTCCCCACTTGTTTAATGTTATTGCTAACACTAAATAAGGAGGGGGGTTGTTGGTGGCCACAACTATGGCGATTCACTTGGAAGAACCAGTTATCTCTGCTTCCCTATTGAAACTTACTTTCAAAATAGAAAATTTTTCATAAATCTAAACTTTGTTATGGACAGATAGAGTACATTATGCTTTATTCTATCAATTATATTTTGTTTAGACCTCTTTCTATTCTAATTTTTTACTCCCTCAGACTTGTCCTTGTATTTACATCAGCCATTACTTGGCCTTGTAAGGATAAAATAAAGTCTTCTCTGTATGTCAGCTTTTAAAATATGCTTGTTTGTCGTAGGTAGAGCCTCTGTTGCCAGCAGGCGTCCATAGCCTCGACAGGGTTACCTGTTACCCAGTAATGATCCTTTATCCTGCTCAAGGTGATCTACAACTTTCAAAGGGAAAACCCACATTTGCATTTTTTTTTTAAAGAACAATGTCTTGGTTTGGTAGCTAAATTATGACACAGTCATACACTTGATTTACACTCTTGCTGAACAAGCTGGCTCGTGATGAGACCCCTTGCCTTTTGATTTTTAACAATATTGAGTCATTGCCTTGTTTTGGTGGACAATATTGGCAAAGTCAGCAAGTTATAATATCTGTGATCATGATAAGCCGGCTCGTGATGAGACCTCTTATTCTTTAAGATATAGTGCTTCTTGGGTTGTTCCTCTGAATGTTGCGATTTTCTTTAACAGGGAGGAAGTCTTTGCTTTCCTTAAAAAAGCTCTGGAAGACAATAATAGAGTTTGAAAATACCTGCTTTACAGAGAATCCCTATTTTGTTATTGATACCTTTCATTGTGTTGATATAAAACAATTTCTTCGCCAAAGGTTGTTTTCGTCAAAATTTTTTGGAAGTTGAAACTAGTACCATATCTAGGCTAAAGTTTTTTTAACTGTATCTGTCAATAATAAAGATCAGTTTCTTTAAAAATTTTGTCGTTTATACAAGATCAAAGCTCAAAATATTCAAAGAGAATTGGTGTACTTTCCATGAATACCTATAGTAATCATTCACAACTCGTTTTATTATGAAAAAGAAAAGAAAAATAAAACTTATTCTAAAAAATAGAAGAATAATCTTCTATGGAAAATATATTTTAAGGATTTGTCCATTAACAGGCAGAGAATCCCTTCTACCTGCTAAATCCTGTAAGACAAACGTTGATGGACCTATGAATTCAACAATCTGAAAAGGACCAAGCCACATCTTTTGAAATTTTGTATGTTTTCCTTTTTCTTCATGTGCCTTATCCCATTTTAAAACTAAATCTCCCATTTGAAAAAAAATTCTGGTCATTATGTTTGAATCAAAAGAGGAATTTATTAGTGCTTGATGATGAGCATGGGTTTTCTTAGCTTCTCCTCGTTGTTCTTCTAATTTAATTATTTCCATCTGTCTTAGTTGTATGGAGGAAGTAGGTACTTCGTCAATGTATTGTATTAAAGACAAGGAGGGAATGACTAAGTGGGTTGGAAGAACCACTTCTTTCCCATAAACTAAATTAAAGGGAGAAGTGCCAATCGAGGCTTTTTTTTTGTTATTCTATCTGCCCATAGAGCATTTATCAAAGCTTTATGCCAATTCTTTTGGTTTTGGTCAACTGTTCTTTTAATAATCCTGATTAAGTTTTTGTTTGTTGACTCAGCTAACCCATTACCTTGTGGATAGTAATTGGCCAAATATTTTAGTTTGAACCCTCTTTTAAGTGAAAATTCCGTCATTGCATTTCCAGAAAAGTATGATGCATTATCAAACATTAAATCTGATGGTAGTCCAAACCTAGTGATTATAAATTGATCTATGAATTCAATAATATTTTTAGAATTAGCTGTCTTGAGAGGAACTACTTCTACCCATTTAGTAAAATAATCTGTTGCCGTGAGGATGTATCTATGTTGCTTAGAAGAGTGAGGAACAATCTCACCTATTATGTCCAAGCCCCACTGAGCAAACGGTTGCTCGATGTTTACCGGTTGTAGTGGCAGGGACGGTTTCCTTTGTCTCCCAGCAATAGTTTGGCAGACTTGGCATTTCCTCACGTAACTGTGTGAGTCTTTGAACAGCGTAGGCCAGTAATATCCTGCACGTAATATTTTATGTGCAGTAGCATCTCCAGCGTAGTGTCCACCTGCTGGTTCATCGTGGAGTTCCTGCAAAACCTTTTCAGCTTCAGTTTTTTCCAGACATCTGAGAAGAACAGAATCATAATTTTTTCTAAAAAGAATATCATTTATGAGCTGATATTGTTTAGATTTTAATCTCAGAGCTCTTTTCTTAGTGTGATCAAGGTGTGTTGGAGCATACCCGTTTTTAAGAAAATAAATGATGTTAGCATACAATGATTCTGCATCGTTTAGGCTTACCTCACACACTTGTACCTCTTCAGATGAATTTTCAGAAATTTGCGATGCTCTAGCCAACATTTTGCAGAAGTCTTGACCTCTTACAATGTTCGCTAGTTTGATTTCAAGGTCGTACTCCTGTAAAGCAGTGATCCAATTGGCTCTTTTCTCACCCATATCCTTCTGTACTAGAAGATTTCTTACCGCTGGAAATGGTACTATGACCTTGGTATGGGTTTTAAGTAAGAAAGGTCTGAAATATTTGATAGCTTTGAAAACGGCATAAGCCTGTTTCTCCACGTCAGAATAATTGAGTTCAACACCTTGTAAATTTGAGCTAAAAAACGCAATTGGAGCTTCCGCTTTTTCTTGATTTGCTTGAGTTAGAATCGCAGCATATGATTTCTCTGAGGTAAATGTGTATAAAGTAAAAGATTCCAAAAAAATCGGGGTTGCTAAAGACAGAGCATTAATGATAGCTTGCTTGATCAAGTTGAATGCTTCATGTTCATCTTGACCCCATTTAAAACTTGAATTCTTTTTTATCATGTTTTGCAAAGGAGATACAATTCGTGAAAAATATGGAACGAATCTCTTTACAAAATTGATTTGACCAAGGAAAGATTGCATGGCTTTTTTATTATGAGGTAGGGATATTTCAGAAATTTCTTTGATTTTGTCGGGATCAATGTGAATACCAGATTTTGGCACTATGAATCCTAGAAGTTTTCCTTCACTTAATGCAAAAAAATATTTCTTTGGGTTAAGTGAAATTCCACACCTTAAACATCGTTGAAATATTTGTTTTAGATCTTTGATATGATCACTTCGCTTCTTGGAGTACACTGTTATATCATCCAAATAAATCACTACAGACTTATTGATTAAACCCTTGAATGCGATGTCCATAGCTCTTTGAAATGTAGCGCTAGCATTGATCAACCCAAATGGAATTTTCCGATATGCATATGTGCCCCATTTAGTTTTGAATGTGGTTTTCAACTGATCATCGGGACGTACCAGCACTTGGTTATATCCTGAAAATCCATCTAAGAAAGACATCAGTTCTGAGCCTGCTACTGCCTGTAGTATTTGTTCCATAGGTGGAAGAGTAAAATTGTCTTTTTGGCAGGCTTTGTTAAGATTCCGAAAATCGATGCAGATTCTAATATCTCTGTTTTTCTTTGTAACGGGTACCAAATTGGAGACCCATTTGGAATGTCTGACGGGGAAAGTTATTATAGCTTTAAATAACTTATTTAGCTTAGTTTTTATCTAATTTTCTAAATTGGCGTGGATTTTTCTCAGTTCCTGTTGGACAGGTTTTTTGTTATTGATCATAGGAATAGTATGTTGAATGATAGAAGTGTTGTATGTCTTTAGTTCATCATAATTTCAGGCAAAAACATTTTTATATTGTCTCAAAAGACGAATATACGCTAGTTTTTCTTCAGGGACTAGGCCGAGGCCTAGGTTAATTTTTTTTGGTTTATCATCGGTCCCTAGGTTTACTAATTCATAGTTCAGAGTTGGACTGTAGAGATTTGAATTGGTAGACCTTTTAAACCGATTTTTCAAATCGTATAAGTCTTCTAACTTAACCACTGATTTAGGTATAGCATTATCAGTGCTATTTGGTTGTATTTGTTGATCGTGATGGTCTTAGTCAATTATTTGATTAGAGTAGGATCCTTCAGAAGTGAGGAAATTTACAATATCAGGATCGTCATTGAATACTCTCTAATTTGTAATGTTGTCAGGGATGGACGGTCTAAAGATTAATTCTATTGAGAATCTATTTGGACTAAAATCTTCGAAGGGAATAAGCTTAGAGGCTACGTTAGCCAAAAGGTCTGCGCTTGCGTTTTGGAGTCTCGGGATTGAAAAATATTAAATGCTATGAAATGCACAGTTAGATCTTGTACTAAAGATTGATAGTGCTTTAAATGACCAGATAAGCAATGTATAGTGTTACGTACCTGTTTGACGACAATTTCAGAGTCTCCGAAGACTTGAAGATACTTGACATTCAACCCGATTGCTTTGTACAGGCCTTGCACCAAGGCCTCATATTTTGCTATATTGTTTGTGCAATTGAATTCGAGTCTGCATGTAAGCATGGTCTTATTTCCTTCTGGACTAATCAGAATGCATCCTGCTCCTGCTCCTTCTTTAGATTTAGAGCCATCAAAATATAATTTCCAAAACAAATATGTATTTACAGGTTTATCTAAAAAATTAGCACACTTTGAACTATCAGTTTGGGAAAAAAATTCGATTTGGGACGAAACTGAATTTTCTAAGTAGGGTGATGAATGAGCATTGAAATTGGCAAGAAAAGAATCTACCGAGTAATTGCCTATGATACTGCTGTTATATGCTATTGCTTCATTTTCTCCCTCCAATTCCGTTACTATGTACTTTTGGTGTAACTCTCGTTCAACCTTTATTTGATTTGGTTTACCGTTGTAGGGTAACCACATATGCGACCAGTCGGTCATGAAGTATCCATGGAGTTTCTCGGACCAATCTCTGCTAAGAATTAGGCCATAGAATTCTGGGATATCAGCCACTAGAATGTCAATAACCTGACATATCTTAGGATTGGATGACAATCTTATAGTTACTTGATTAAGTTCACCGATCACTTCGACTTGAGATCGATCAAGTTGAACTATGCACACTGCGGATTTCCTTGGTTGAAATTTTAACTTGGCACATATTGATTTGGGTAAAATATTTGATGAAGCACCAGAATCTATCAAACAATTGTGCACGTTTTTGTTGAAAATTTCATAAGTGAGGAGAAACAGGGGAGTGTGAGATCTTGATCTTCCTCCAATTAAGGTGATGTCGCTTGGGTCAATCTTATTGATCGTGTTGGTTGGAGGTCTTCCCATGTTGTGGGAAGCTTGAGAGAGTACAGCGGTAGGCAAAGATACAATAGGCACGACATGAAATTCTTTCATCATTATCTTCTGTTGATGTTTCAACTTGCTCAATTCGTAAAGGGTAATATTAGCCCTAGTCTTTCTCATGTCATCTATAATATTGTACTCCATTTCATCCAACACTATCAATGTTTTTGATGGAGTTGTTTGATCTTCTTGGACTGAGCTAGATTGAGTCGCTTTAGTGGTTGTTTTCTTTGTTGCGACTTTATCTTTCGTTGCAGGGCTTGTGCTTTTCTGCTTAGGGGTAGTTTGGGGAGGATCAAGCTGGTTTTTGCTTCGTGTGCTAACTGGAAATACTTCTTGATCTTCTTCTTGTGGGAGGATGAAATCTCACATTCCTTGTAATTCCACAACTTCTTCGTCATCAATCTGCCTTTCAGTGGCACTTTCTTCTTCTTCTTCTTCTTCCTCGGATTCAGCATTTGAAATGGCAACTCAGGTGGCTGAATGCCAAAATTTTCACTCTTTAACATGGTCAGGGGATGAGCAAGATTGTACTACGAAGTCACACTGCTTTGAGATTTATCAGGCCTCTGAGGAGAAATGAGAAATTCCTGAAGTTTGTGAATGAGTGATTCAACTTCAGGGGTTTTAATGATAGATTGGTCTGAAATATTGGGGGGTGTAGCAGCGTTTGATAATCGAGCGACTTCTAATTCTAGATTTAAACGTACTGGGGAAGTCGGGGGAGATCATGAGGGCGATTTACTCTCAGAATGGTATTTAGATTTAGATTTAGGTGCCATTCATAGTTCATGCCCTCCTTCTAGCGCCAAATATGTTGAAGCCCCGAAAGTTGGATCGAAAACAAGGGGAATACTCACCCGGTCCGGACCTTGGTTGACAACTCCTTATCTGTTTGGTATAGTGAGTCCGACTGGGGATAATGGGACCAGTTTCCCAATCTAAGGGTGTGTGTGTGTGTAGAATTGGATGTTGTTGATCTAAATTTCATATCTGAGCTACTTTAATCTAACTCTATGCTATTGTGATCTAATGAAAACAACACATCTAATCTATGCTAACCCGGGATGTAATTCTTCTATTATGTGATCTAAAGAGATTTCAAATAATAGCTGGTAATAAAGATCATTCAGAAATTATAAGAATAGAAATTAGTTAAGATGAACCACTTTGCATAAAAAGTTAAGAAAAACAGTTGTGAACAACATACCGCATAATAAGTTATTCACACATTAAACATAAATAAATGGCTCCACCGTACAAAAGTGCCAAATGGTAACACAAACATTCATGTAATAAC
>APFE030535858.1:8689-24686 GCA_000404065.3 Pinus taeda | reverse complement strand
GAATGGATATGGAGGTAGGATAGGGGTCTGAAGTGGCCTAGGGACTGGTGGATGGAGTGGTGAGAAGGTGTAGAAGGTTGAATTGGCTCAAAGAAGGCTGAAACAATGATTGCACAAAAAGGTAGGGCTATGTGGGTAAGAGGACAGATGTGAGATGAGGAACCGAGCTAGGAGATGGAATAGATGGCTCTGATGAAGCTTAGGTGGATGAAAGAGTGGTAGAGATGCTCTGCACTATGCACTTTCAACTGAACCAATAAAGACTTGCAGGTAATCAAAATCCTAGCTAATCTAATCTAGCTAACAATGAAGTGAATGAACAGCAGCTTTATTTGAAAGAGAACCATATATATCAACTATGCAATGAAACATTTCAAAGATCTGAACATGTAACCAACTTCTTCAAATGAAAACAGTACACTAATGATTGCACGGCAAAGCAAAAATAGTGTTTTTGTTTGGGACAACACGGCTACTTTAATTCCAGCCCCTGATCGAATGAGGAAGAGGTGAAACCAAAAGTGTTTGTTGGCCCTTTTATGGAGATATTCCCTGTTACTAATCTATCAACTAAATCTGAACATGAAAAGCTACTTTAACCATAAAAAGCAATCTAAATAACAAACCAAGATTTAAATCTAGATAGCATATTTTATTCTAAGAATGCAGCAAAAACACATAAAGGTAAACAATGGAGGTACTGGGCACTTGAGATGGGCCCAACCCCAAGAGCTACAACCTCCTAAGAGAGATTTAGAGCTGGTGCAAAGCTGGATTCATCTTTATTTAGCAAGAAAAGAAGAGTTACATCAAAAACTGTCGACAAGGGAAAGCTTGAAAAGGTGCTGAAATGCAAAGCTAATCTACTGACTAAAATCGAACTACAAACTAGCTAACTTCTGCCTACAAAATGACTAAATACTGGCTAACCAAAATGAGGCCCTAAGCTTTCTTATTTATACAAATTGAGGACCCCAACAGTCCTCCTAAACTTTAGAAACTCGGCTACCCAAAACTTGCAGTTAACAATAGTCCTACTTGACTTGCTCGGCTGCCCTTGTGGTAATTGATTTGGTGGCCCTTGAACTCCAAGCTGATGGTGGATAATTCGAGGTAAGGGCCCATAAATTAAGGGGACACCTTCCTAAAAATCCTCTCCACGAATTTGGCTGCCAAGTGCTCATTTAAACCTTTGATTTTGTCTCCAAATTGACCAAAAGGACTACACAAAGCACACATTAGACTTGTTGGCATAATGACTAACCCAATTCACTCTATTAGCATAAATATAATAAAAAACATGCAATAAACTAATGAGAATGGTGGATTAAGTCGAATTAGGAGGTTGAATGAACCCATATAAGTATCCATTTTTGGGGCTCATCACCTTTCTCAATGATGTCGATGATTATTATATTTTTAAATGACTACAAGGTCTTAGTCTCCAATGTCCCGAAATGACTGACCCTCTGAGATTTGGATTTTGATGTGCCCTCTGCTCTGATGCCCAACCTTCCAGTATTCGGCCCCGATATACCTTCCCTCTCTTTCTTTCTATCAGGTTCCGATGAGATCAACTCTTGCATTTCATCACTCCCCCTTCCATTTCAACTCTCCTCTGAATTTCGACTGTTGAAATTTCGAGTCTCCCATCTAATATCGGCCCCTGATACATTGATCCTTCTCCAAAATTGTCATTCAATGTGTTTCCTTTCCCTTTTGATTTCCCTTTGAACAATCAAGATTTCACCTCTTCCTTGTTGTATCATGGATGGAAAACACGATCATTTGAAAGAAATACAAGAAATTATTACAGATACAACATTGAATCCAATTGGGGACAATGTATTGCAAGAAATGCATTGGGAACCTGCAAATTAGTGCTCTCTATCCATTGGGTATGGAGTCATTTTATTCAAGTACATGAAAAGAAAAAAGAAAAACCTTAAGAACTTAAAGCATTACTTATATGTACAGTGGCTCACCAGTATATGCATTAGATGAAAATGAACCTCTTTAATGTTGGAAATAAAGCTTGAGAAACTGCCCATTCATATGTAGTCCAAGTACCTCTGCACGCAAATCTTCTAGCAAGAAGGTGTTGTTTCACTTTGCTTCATATATCTTCAAGTGTCCAAACCATAAGCGATCGAAATTCCCATGTTTTCATATGTCCTCTTTTCTGACATCCCATATAAGTACCAAATCTTCCAGATGCGGGGATCTATCCCTTCCCTTTCTGTCAAAGGAGATTTCCCAGTGGACCTCTTGGTGGTAACCCTATTAGCCCATAGGGAAAACTTGAGCTTTGAATCCCAATTCCTTTGATTTTCTATTATTTTCTTCTTCAGAATATTTACTAAGGTTTTGTTATAGGACTCATCCAATCCATTTCCTTGTGGGTAATACATAGATTGTGGAATGGCCTACTCTAATGTTGTACATTTGGAGAAAATCAATAAATTTGGCTAACTTGACCAGCTCAGCATTGTCAGTGACAATTTTATTTGGGTAGCCAAACCTGGTTAGGAGATTTTCCTCCATAAATTTGACAACTACTGCATAGTTGCATTTCTAGTTGGGGTAGCTGATGCAAGAAACCCCTTGATGGCGGAATCTTATCACAAAGGCAGTCACCCCCTTCATATACACAAGCAACTATCGGAAGATTTTTTGTGTGCTCCCTAACTTAAACAACCCCAGACCTCACATCTTTCTTATATACAACTATCAAACCTAGAACTTATAGTTATGTTCACACATCTCTATCGGAAGTGTTATAGATGCACTTTTTCATTAAAAAACCCACTTATACAACTTTATAGGATACAAAGGATTTCATGAGAAAACTCGCTCCGATTCCATAATCTGGAACTCAAAATATATTAACCTACTTTTATAAATCTTTCGGGTTCGCCTCTTCCATATGCCTTCTCACCTTTTCTCCAATCTCTTCCTTACACAGAAATAAATGAAAAAACCATTCAAAAGCTTAAGGCCGGATCTTAAATATATTACACTGGCATTCATAAATTGATCAGGTTCGCTACGCTTCTCCTTACACTCCTGATCCCCGATTGCTCCAATCTTTGATCTCTGATTGGAGCTCTATCACTATCGGCATGTGAAATAGGTCATCACTATCGCATATCAGCCATTCCTTTTCCACTGCCACATGACTTTGCAATACAGAACAACGATTCAATCACTACCATCGATTCCCTTCTCAAATCTAACGGTCCTTGTTCAATCACAATGTGAAATCGCTCTATCCTAAGTCACAGTTCTGATATCACCCAAGGCTTTTCGCCGATGTGATATATCGATGTAATCACAATCAAAACTTCGTAAGGCCTAAGGTCCACCCTCCTTATATCAATCTTATCGATGCGATATGGTGATGCTACTCTCCCCGATTAGATCTGGTTCGTTGATCTTCCAGATACAATGGCCACTGTGCAATACTCTTCACCTCTTTATTTCGTCTCTTTACTTTGGGTTTTCTCGTTGTTTCTTCAATATTGTTGGACTTACGCCTTTTGCAGATTTCCTCTGTTTGCTCTGCTTTCAAACATGACATTCATATATAACAGTAAGCTATGATAGCTTTGAAGCGGCTCAACACTGTTATAACGATAAGGACCCAATTATGCTTCAACACTGAAATTCATAACTTAAGGCATAAAAAGAGAGAAGAAATGCCTAATCTATTCCACAAGAAAAGTGTAGAGAAAAGAGAAGGATTCCAATAGAAACACCCATTAACACACACTGATATTTTATTCAATACAATTAGTTATAGAGTCTCAGCCCTCTTCTCAATTACAACAATAAAAGACCCTGTTCCTATCTTGGAATCCTCGCTCTCTCTTACTCAATTCCACCTATGTAACCACTCTATCTTTCCTCTTGCTAACCTATCCAACCTTTGAATTATACAAAAAGATCTCAATTTATACAAAAGTGGATTCATGAACCAATTCTGGTTTAGATCCAAAAAACTCTCACTCTCTCCTAAAGAATCTCCTCAACTCCACTCTTTTCTAAAACAACCGCTAATTCAAGCTTTCAAATCCCTCATATCCTATTCAAAACCAAATAAATCTAACTATGTGGTCTGATCTCCATACAGGGAGGATCAATCAGCCACTATGCCCTTTTCTCATATTTTTAAATAAATAAATACTCTACCACATTTAAATAAATAAAATTAACTAATCTCTTATCTTCCAACCCCTTGTTAGTCACAACATGTGATCATGCTATCACATTGCTGACTAGGACTATATGCTCCTACATTAGTAGCTTCCACCCACTTGGTGAAATAACCAGTGACTGTGAGTATCCATTTCTGTTGGCCAGTAGAAGGTGGATGTATTTCTCCAATAAAGTCTAACCCCCATTACCTGAAAGGTTCTTCTACAAAAACAGGGATTAAAAGAAGGGTAGCCAACCTCTATTTTTTTGCAAACATTTGACACTTATCATGGGCCCGAACATAGTTATGTACTTCACCAAACAACTTAGGCCAATAAAATCCTTCTTTGAGAATTTTGTGGGTTGTATATCTCCAACTATAATTTCCTCCACAGACAATTTGGAACTCATCAATCACTTTATGGATTTCTTCTTCAACCAAACATAAGAGAAAAATCTCCACTAGGTCTTTTCAATATATTGTTTCATTTGAGATCACAAATTTCTGAGCTTGTAGCCTCAAATCCCTGTATTTAACTTTATCAAAATTGACTAGGAAATTCAAAAAAAAAGTAAATAATGGACTACCTATTTATACTAGTGGAATACAATGTATTTCATCTGGATTTTTTGTGTTGAGGCATCAATTTTTTGTTGCTCCTCTGCTTTTTCACTTCCTTCATCCTTCCATTATACCCAAGGCTTGGAAGTTTTCTATAGACAAGATTTTAGTGAACACTTGCCCTTTGATCAACTTGGTGGGCCTAATATCCATGTCATATTCTTGTATCTTGGCAATCCACTTTCCTCTTTTGCCTTCACAATCCCCCTACACAAGGATATATTTCACAACAACTCTAGGAACATAAGTTGTCATATTTGATGGTAAGACATAAATTTTGAAATATTTCAGGGTTTTGACTAACGCATAGGCCTACTTATCCATTATATTTTAGCTCGAGATCTCAAAGAACCTGGCTGAAAAATGAAATATGTTTCTCGTGTCCTTCATCATTTTTTTGCAACAAGGTAGCACTCATCGTGTGGGGAGAAGAAAAAGAAAAGATAAAAAAAACATTTTTTTATAATATGGGCTGACTAGTACTGGGGCCTCTACAAAAGCCCTTTTTATTTTGGAGAATGATTCCCAAGCCTATATTGTCCACTTTACCTCGTTGCCCTTCCTCATCATCTTTGTATGAACATTCTTAAAAAGTTGATTATGCCCAAGAAGACCTGGATTTATTTATTATTTCTTTGTAATGGAATGTTATTGTCAGCTTCCACCCTTTTGGGATCAATCTTTACTCCCTCATTTTCCACAATGTGGCCTAGTAGTTTTCCTTCACTTAAAGAAAATTGAGATTTCTTGGGGTTTAAAGGTAGACCATATATTTTGCATTTATCAAAAGTGAGCTACAAGTGTTTAATGTGATCTTCATTAGTTTTTTAGAAAACAATGATGTCATGCAGGTAGATTACTACAAATTTGTCCCACTCTCCAACAAATTCTATATCCATACCTCTATGAAAAGTGGCTCTTGTGTTTATGAGTCCAAAGGGAATTCTAGCATACATAAATGTTCCTTAGGGTGTAGTGAAAGCGGTTTTCTTTTGATCTTCTGGGTGCATAATGACTTGATTGTATCTAGAGAAGCCACCATCATGGACATCTGAGCAAACCCTACCACATTCTACAGAATGTAGTCCATCTTAGGAAAAGGGTTATTATCTTTTAGTGAGGCCTTGTTTAGATTCTTGAAGTAAACACATAACCTTATTTCTCCACTCTGCTTCCTCACAGGAACTAGATTTGCTACCCAATTAGAGTACCTTAATGACACAATTATCTTAGCTTGTAATAGTTTCTTTACCTCTTTTTCAATGAATGTGAGCAATAGAGGATTAATATTCCTGAGCTTCTGCTTATGTGGATTCACCCCATCCTTTAAGGGAATTTTGTGTTGTATGATGCTAGTATCAAAACTCTTTAAATAATCATATGACAAGGAAATAACATCCATGTACTCCTTAAAAAGGTCCAGGTACCTCTATTTGTATTCCTTAGGAACTCCTTTAGCTAATTTGATGATTCTTAGATCTCCTTTGGTGTCAATGTTACAATCTTATGCATCTTCTTCAAACTCTTACTTAGTTGTCTTAGTAGCCGCATAGTTTGAGTTAAATATCCTTTCCAATGGAACAATCCTGTGGGGATGATATTCCCCTTTAGATGCAATTATTGTGATCGGCGATGATTTCTTCCTAACTAGCTTGTTATTTACATGTCATCTCCTCATCATTCTGGTCAATCACTGAGTTTGAAAACTCTCCAACAACCTCCATGAAGCATTTGATTTGTTCCTCATCTTCAAACACCCGCTAATACTTGACATTGTTGGGTATTGAAGGTTTGTACCTGACCTCAACTTTGTGTCTTAGCAAGGGGTTTTGAGGAGGCCTGAATTTACTAGCAGCTACATCCAAGGAATTAGCCATCCAATTTCTATCTCTCGGCAAAAATTGGATATTAAAGGCTAAGAAAATATTCTCAATGAAATCCCATACCTCATTTCGGTAAGCCTTCAATCTTATATGTTTAGTTTGGAATTGATTTATGATTTACTTCAGCACCAGCTATGAATCTCCAAACACTGCCAATCACCCAGTGTTGAGATTTCTAGCAGCTTGCAGCCCTAACAACAAAGCTTCATATTCAATAACATTATTAATTACTTCAAACTCTAGCTTGAAATAAATAGGAATCGAGCTACCTTTTGGATACATCAACAACGCACCTACCCCATTTCCTTGCCTGGAATAAGCACCATCAAAGAATAACTTCCACATTTTATTACATTCTAGTGATTGTTTATTTAGCTAGACAAAACATTCCACCAGTGTTTCATCCATGATTTTATCATTTTCCTCTAACAACAAACAAGAGAAATCCTTCTCTTTACCATACACTGGAGCATTATTTTAACAATGAACACTTTTAATTGTCTTTAAAAATATTGATTCTCTATAAATTCGGTATTCCTCTCCACCAAACACAGGAATAGTGGCATACATGAAATCAAGTTTGATAGATCCCCGAATTTTCAATCCTGATGACCTAGACAAAAGCAAACCAAACCTTCAGGGATTTCATTAAATACAATATCTATAACAACACTTTTTACATGGATCTGAGCCAAATTGACCAAAATGTCCTTAATCATCCCCAAACATTTTACTCTCTTAGAATCAAAGGAGTACAGGTCTTTATATGGTTTTGTTATTTATAGCCCCAACTGCTCCATGACAGACAAGAGCATCATATTATGAGAAGATCCAGAGTCAAGAATACAAATACGCAGTAGGAGCTCATGGATTACCAAGGTATTATAGAAATGGATAGTAGAAGAGTATTTCTACTCAGAATGAGGTCCAAATACAACCATGGGTCTTTCTTCTTGGAGGTTCAAGCTATCTTGCATAGGAGCTATGGTAGGTGGACACATGAACTAATATACTTGAGTTTTATAATTATGTTTTTTTTAACAATTCAGTTAAGGGAATAAATATATTGACCTTCTCTAACTCTTTTTGTATATTAAAGGCAGGGGGGTTCCTATCAGTTATTGCAACTTCAACAGGTTCCTTCTCCTTACTGCAAACTGGATTTGTTTGGGGAGAAAATTACTCTATTTTGTGGACTTCATACTTATTACAAATAGGATATGAGGACTCCTTCTTGCTTGGTGATATTAGGTCTAGAATTTTCTTTTCTTTCTCTATTGACGTACGGGGATTTGAGTGGGGAGACTCTTCATTTTGATCTTAGATTCTAGACCTTTTTCTAGAAGAGCTGAGGTCATATTTTATTTGTAACTGGGATTGCATGAATTCATAAAACTTCCTACAATATTTTTAAATATCACCATCATCCAATGGGGCATCCAAGTCATCCCCTTCTTCCTCGTGTGCTACTATTTCATGTTCCTCATTAGAAAGAGAAAATAACTCTTTTCATTGAACCTCTATGGTTTCTTCAATATGGTCCTAGGGATCATCTTCCAAATACAAAGGTGGTTGAATATGATCATGTTGCTCCTTTCTCTCCCTTTATAAGAGATTCAAGGGTGGTATTCTATATTGAGGGTTGAAATTTCAGTTTGGAGATGGTTGACTTTGTTGAGGAGGATTTTTGTTTTCCAAATCCAATTTTATAAGCTTGTTAGACAAATTTCTTTTCAGCTTATTCATTTCCTCAAGATTTTGTTCTTTAGTTTCCTTCTCATGGCTCGAAGAGATAGATTCCTCTTTCCCCTCCTCCTATCACCATACTCAGTTTTCCCTTTCCATTTCCCAGTGGAGGTGAAAATTTCTTCAACTTCTAAAGCATATATTTGAATCTGGTCCAAGGTATGAGACTTTCTTTATATAATAGTGAAACCAAATTTAGGTTCAAAAGCCCCAACAAAAACAACTTTTGCAACAACCTATGGAGGTTTAATTCCTGCTGGAATACTATTGTATAATTTTTTAAACCTTTTTATGAATTATCAAGAATCTTCATTATGTTTTTTCTTCATTCCATTGAATTCAGTGATGATGTACCCATGGTCCCTTTTCTCTCCCCATTTCTACATAAAATAATTCTCCATCTCCTCCCAGGTAGTGATTGAATCATTTGGGAAGGCTTTGAACCATTTCTCGGCCTCCCCATCTAGGGACTAGAAAAAGAGTCTTGTTACCACATCCATATGTTCGACATTCATATTTTCTACAAATGCACAGAACGTTTCTATATGTATTTAAGATGAGATGTCATCTTCTCTAATGAATCTTGGCAAGATCTTAAGATAATGTTGTTTCATACCATTTAGGGGTTGTGGAAAGTCCAGTGGAGCATATTTATTTAGGAGAAAACCAAGGACCACCATGTTTTCCAAGGGAGGTGATAGGAGGTTTATAATAGGACCTTGTTGAGGAGCTGTATGAGTTGCAGCTGACTGGAGTTGAGTTGGGAAATTATTAGTCCTATGTGTTCGACAATTTATGATAATATCTTTAACTTCCTTGGGTTCTGGGAAGGTATGAAATGCGAAGGGAGGTGAGCTGGCAAAAGATTCTTCTATTTTTACTCTTGAGGAAAATGGCCAAACAGTACATAATGTTCCTTGGGATATTTTGAAACTTTGGAGGAAGACTCAGAGTAATTTATAACAACCTTTTGAGAGCTCGAAGATGATACTTCTAGAAAAGAGTTCACAAGAAATGGAGTGACCGAATTTATTTCATTCTAGACTCTCCTAGATATTATCTTTTCAAGGTCAAACACAAGAGGAGTTTTTTGTTGTGAAGTATCAAAGTGAGTGTGTGGCCTTTAAAATCAAGGATGCTCAAAATAGGATTCAGATAGTGGAGTCATCAAGTTGAGAGATCTTCAACCCACACCCCTTTTTGCTCACCTTAGCAAAGGGTGTACAAATGTCATACACAGGGAAAATATTCTGATTCGTCCCTGGAAATTGCACCAAATGATCTTGTAGCTCCTAGAGACAACCCTTGGATTGAGGAGAGGTCAAGGCCTAGGAATTCTTAGTCTCTCTTGAAGATAATTCATTGCTTATCAAGGGATAAATGAAAATGATTTTTAGATCTGGTTCAATTACCTTTTCTCAGAGGAAGATATAGTATATGCAGTAACAAGACATAATTCCCAAGAATAACTTCTTTAGGCCTGGTGGCTGACACACAGAGAATGTAGCTTATATTTTTCATTGCAACAAATATGGAAAGGATAAATATAAGGGAGGAACCTACTTCATAGGGTTGGATAAACACATAATCCTATGCAACAAATCCCAACAAAATTATGGAAGAATAAGGACATGAAATGTAGGAATTGTGGAGCGCATTTTAAGGTTTCCAGCTCAATATTTCATGGGTACATTTTGGCACAATATAACATACTAAATTTGTAACCTCATAAGTATTGTCTGCTACAATATAAGATAGTAAATCCATGATTTACTAGTGAAACCAACAGCTACTACTTACACAATTTCTGAGGAAGAGAAACACATATGAAATGACATACAAAGGAAGAACACATATTGCATATCCTAAATGCTTGGAATCTCCAGAACTTCTTCATTAATCTTCCAAAATGAAAATAGATTGCAGGCCTAAATAGGAAAAATATTCCAAACAAGCAATAACAGCCTCTGGAATAAGACATTAGAACCAAATTTGGAACCTCTTCTAAAAATTGAGTTCATAACTCTAAAACACAGACTTTAAAACCTCTAAGAGTAGAATTTTGGAACCTTTTAAATGAGTTTTCTCCCTCTTTTTATAGGAAGAAACAAATAAAAACAACTCAAAAAATATCTTCAAATGTTATAGTTGTCTGAGCATATGAATGTCCTAATGATTACATAACATATATGATTCTCTTCTTGAACATACAAAAATTTTCAAAATAAGAAAACATGAGAAATGTGACATGTCATGGTGGACAGAAAAATATCTCCATGCTAATTCCTCTAATTTCCTTAGGCGGGCTCAGGCTTCAATGTTTGGATCAGTGATGGACTAATGACTTGGCCATACTTCTATTAATATCTTCCTCCATGATTTTCGACCAGTTCGCCTGTCACTTTCTTCCCTTAACAACTTGAAACTCCTCTTTCTGGAGCGGATCGTGATTTGCTATGGTGGAATGGAGGTGCTCAGTACTTAACTACTAACACATCCATCCCTTTATTTTCTCTTTGGTACACTATCAGGGCCCAATACAACTCTTAACACTTCCATGGTGAAATTTTAGAGTCAAGGCACCTCCTAACTTTAATTAAAATTTCATTACGAAAACCCAAAGTTCGAATTCCTTGAGCTCTTCTGTGCTTAGCTCCTTATTGTTCATATTCCATAGAACCACCACGAATGACCATCACTATAGTGCTCGGAGGGGTTGAAGTATCAAAGCCTTCCTTTATTGTAACCCTTATAAAAAGGAACATTACGAAATTGTAACATTATGATGCCCTTAGCCCTCTTATCACAACTCCACCATAGAACTGGGCGTTGTGACCAGTGGCTTAGGAACTTGGGTGCTTAAGCCTTCAAGCTCCTATAAGGGTCCTATCTCCTTGCGATATTCATGCTTCACCTTTGTTTCTTTGAATTCTTGCTACCAAGTTTCACATAACATCAAAGCTCTTTATTATCGTAACCTTTTCAAAATGGAATTAGAATAGAGTTCTAATATCTCCTTGCTCTGATATTCCTTCTTAGAACATAGGTGCTCTGTCCACCCTAAGCCCTCGGTTATTTTGAATGTGCATGACCTAGTACCACATAATATCAGATCCCTTCCATCAAAACTTCTTCAAATTGAAAATTAAAACAAGGTTATGATGTCTCCCTCTCCTGATGGGCTCCATAGCACATAGGTGCCCAACCTTGGTCCATGCCCTTGGTTCTTTGGGCCCTTGAATCCAAACCCCAACAACACATCAGAAACCCTTTTGATAGAGATATTTTCAAAAATGCAATTTAAAAAGGGGGTCTGAGATTTATGACCTCCGATATTAAATAGAGCACCCAGGTTTTCCACCTTTTCTACACCCTTGGTCCCCTAACTCCTCAAGACCAAGTGCTAACAACATTGGATCCCCTCCATCACATTTGGATTTTGATAAAAAATAAATAAATAGGGAGTTATGAGATCTCTTTCCTCCATAATTCTGACATCTGAAATGATGTCACACTTATGTCATCATCTCCACGTGGATCATCCTTGGTGGTGACACGTGTCACCTAGATTTTCCCCATTAGACCCTCAAAAATATTGGAATCAATTGCCACATGTCCACTGTACATCCATATCACGCTGACGTGATTTTCCTCGTCATCTCCTCATGGCCAATTATCTACTATCATATGTCTTGTCTTGAAGAGAGAGAAAGGGTCCTTAGGGTCCTCAGATTTCAACAATTTCCTTTGTTTTTTTCTCCTTCTTGGTGATGTCGACCTTTATACATAATTATATTTTTAAATGGTTATGAGGTCCCAATCTCTGATCTCACGAAATGATTGGCCCTCTAATATTCAAGTTCTAATGTGCCCTCTACTCCAACGCCCAGCATTTTGGTATCAAGCCTTGCTATACCTTCCTTCATGTTCTTCTGATATCGGGTTCTGATGTGATCGAATCCCATATTTCGGCACTCCCTTTTTCATTTCATCTCTCCTATGAATTTTAGCTTCGAAAATTTATGGTCTCCCATCGGATATCAACACCCTATTTGTTGAACATTCTCCGAAATGGTCATTCAAAGTATTGCCTTTCCCTTATGATTTCCCTTTGAAAGATCAAGAATATGCCTCTTCCTTGTTGTATCATGGATGGAAAATAGGACCGTTTGACAGAAATATAAGAAAGTATTACAGATACAATATGTTCTATGTTCTCTACATTTTAGTATTTATTTCAAATATTTCTCTTCTCATATTTGACTTCTTGTCTTGAGGATCAATCTAGTTAGTGATATGAAACATTGAAAAAAAAAATGAAGATAGCCATTATGGATTTTCCAAGCATTTCTAATAACCTCTCCCACCACAAAACCCTAAAAATATTAATTCACATCTATTTAAAATTATTAATTACCACGAACAGATAGTTATGCCCATTCTTTGTTACTAGTAAACCACCCAAAAAATCCATGGATATTATTTTCTAGGGTAAAGTAGGTATAAGTAAGTGATGGTATAGACCTTGCTTTCTATTATTAGGCTTTATAGCACAACAAAATATGCATCCATTAATATATTGGGTCATATCTTCTTGCAAACTTAGTTAATAACATACATTAATAGGTTCAGCAATGTCTTCATAACACAAAAATATCTTGTAACCTTAGAGGTGTGAACCATTTTTGCAGGTTTCAACATTTCACCTTTAGGAAAATAGAGCTTGTCTAACTTGTAAAGTAACTTATTCTAGAAAGGGTAGTCAACCTTTCCACCACCTTCTTCTGCTAATATACATATTGAAATTCCTCAACTTTTGTGTATGCTTCTTTGTATGCATCATGTGTAAAACACTACATTTTCATTATAGTTCCAAAATATGTAATATTAGATGTGGGTGGCCTTGAAATCATATCTACAAGGCAGTTAGTGTTTACCTTATTATATTTGATGACTAGATGAAACTATTACAAAATCCCCATCCACTCGTACTGTCTAGTGTTGAAATGTGTGCAACAAGAAATGCTTTTTGAGAATGCAACAAGATGATGGAGCTTAGTGAAAAGAGTCGCCTTCACTAAGTGGGCCCACAGGCTATTTTTGGCGCAAGTCTATTTTTAGACTATGTCTATTTTTAGACATATGGATCATGGTCTATGAGTTGCAGGATGCTATTTGTGGATGATTGGTCATGTTGGTAAAAATAGATGGACTTCTATTTTAGACATATTGGCGGAGTCTATTTTTAGACTGCCAGGCTAAAAATAGAAAAGTCAAATATTATTATCTCACAATAATATTTGGACTATAAACTTAATCTTATTCTCTTGGAGCACTTCAGTTCGAGCTACGGATGTGGCACATGAAATTGCATGAAGGTAATACGTGGTTCTTATGGGTGAGTTGAATATTTGCATGCATGACTTCAGTTAGAACTCAAGTGAGTTGAGTTTAGTGGACTGGAGGTGCAGTCGATGGAGTTGTGTTCAGTTTAGCTTTGTTAAACTGGTTGTATTTAGTCTAACTGGCAAATAGACTAGAGATGAGTTGGGTGAATTAGTTATTAATTAATTCACAAGTTATTAACTCATAATACAACTAATGAATACATCAGTTAACTCAGTTGCATGTCAGTGCATGTTCAGTTCAGCAGGGACAGGTGTTAGAGAATCAGATTGCTATCAGTTGTGACTATAGTTGTGCACCAGATCTTGCATAAATCAGGGGATTGAGTATGCCAATGAGTTTTCCCATATTGTAGCTTGTTCTCACGTGATTTAGCCAAGGAAAGACGTGGCTTTCTTGGAATTATCACCGGTTCTTGTGCAGGTATTGAGCAGCGGAGGCAGGCAAGCAGCGGAAGAGATTTGAGCTAGTGATTGATTCAGATCTGAGCTGTATTGTGTGTAACAGGTGGAGCTGGTACTGGATTGCTTGTGATAAGCATTGTACTTGGTAATGTTACATGACTCAATCATTAATATACAGATAGTTGGGGTTTTTAGCGAGATGCTTTCCCCGGGATACATGCTGTGTTAATGTGTGAATGCTCTTGATGTTTTATTGTTATTGATGTTGCTATATTGATGATCAACGTAGAGGAGCTTATGTATTGTGTATGTTTTCCACAATAGTACATGATCAGGATAATTTCTGTTGAATATGTGTTAAATTATTCAAAATTTCTACATGGTATCAGAGCTGGTTGATTTGTAGAAGAGATTTCTACAGGATATCAAAGGGAGGATTGATCATCAGATCTATTATTCAGGAAGTGACTATGTTTTATTTCTTCAGGCAGAGTCTGTAATCGGGCCAGGTAGCCTCTGGATTCATCCTTCTTTTGGAAGGTGAGATATCCGGTGAATGCCCATACAGTCGATCTCTGTACGATAAATACTTTGTTCTCACGAATTTTAGATCAAAAGCGGCTGAGTTTTTGAGCTGGTGGAATGGCGCTCAAGGATAAAACTCAGAAACATTAAGTGTGAGAATGGAGACAGTATGCCCCAGTATCTCACGAAGTTCACCCAATGCTAGGATGAGCTGGGAAGTGTGGGGGTGACTGTCAGATTAGTATGGTGAGTCTAGCACTCCTTGGCCTTCCTAAGAGTTGGCATAGCTACCAGGACTCGGTGAATGGAAGGGAGAAATTGCCAGGATGGGAGAGACTTTGGTCGGATCTTGTGCAAGAGGAGATTAGACGGAGCACCAGAGACAGTTCTTCAACTATGCATGATGAGGAGAACTGTGCCTTAGTGAGTAAGGCGAAGAAGGGGAAGGGTAAGGTTTCTCTTTCCGAATCTAGTTCTTCCAATGATGGGAAGAAGGTTGACAAGTCGAAGGTGAGATGCTTTCGTTGTCATGAGTTGGGCCATTATGCTACTAATTGCCCAAAGAAGAAGTCCAAGAAGGGATCCGAGGAAGGATCTGAAGGTGAGGCACTTGCTTCACAGTTTGAGTTGGATTTCACACTCTTCGCATGCATGGTTTCATCCATGATGGGAAGTGGTTGGTTTCTTGACAGTGGAGCTTCTTTCCACATGACCGGTGACAAAAGTTTGTTCAGTACTTTGGAGGAGAAAGATCTCCAGATTCTCATGGGATGGGTAATGATGAGAAGTATAGTGTCTCAGGTGTAGGCACGGTTATTTTCCAGAGGGAGCATGGAGCTCACCTTACCTTGACCAATGTCAAGTATGTACCAGGACTGAAGAGAAATTTGGTGTCAATCGCGATGCTGGAAGACAGAGGCTATGATGTAGTCTTCAGAGACGGAAAGGTTTCCTTAGACACATCATCACTAGACAGGTGAAGCAGATTGGTTCACGGGTCAAGAACCTGTATGCTCTTAAGGTTCAAGATGCATGCAAAGCCTTGAGCAGCAAGGCAACTGATGGAGACTTGGTGGTTGAGAGGGAGGGTATATTACCTCTCAACATGCAGATCCAGAAGAAGTCTCAGACAATTTAGGAGGAGCCATGATTGGTGCAGCAGCTTCAGGAGGTTGTGGAGCAGCCACAACAAGGGAAGCTGAGAGGAGATCGAG
>APFE030535856.1:0-16139 GCA_000404065.3 Pinus taeda | reverse complement strand
AAGGACAACTCCCTATACCTACTTCGTCACATGACACTATTGGAAAAAATGAGAGATCAACTCCTCCTCTGATTTGCAAAGAGGACATCTTGAGGAGCCAAACTCGCCCCACTTCTATGTTTCTCAGTAGTAAGAAATTTTTAATGGGTGAGTAGCCAACAAAATAAATTGATTTGTGGAATGATATTTGCTTTCCAAATTTTCCCCAAATCACATTTTTTGGAGGTAAATGTGTGTCAAAAAACATGTGAAAATAACCATTCTTAACTAAGTAGCTCACTCTCTTCCAACCTCAACTGTCTTCCACATTTTGTGCAATGGGGGCTTGACCAACCAACATAGTGAGGAGCATTTCACATTTAGGGAAAAAAACCTCTCATATCTTATCCATCATCCATCGTTTCCATCCACCATGTAGGTCCCTCTCTACAATTTGATCGAGCATTACCACATCTTTGCTTTCCAAAGAAGACAAACGTCCTCAAAAGAATGATAATAATCCAGGGATTGAAGGCTGAGAATTGAATTAGTACATATATTGAGAATGGCCTCATATCCACGGAGCTTAATTAAATATTTTGTGATGAGGTCCCTGGAGTAATTGATCAACCGCCAAATGGGAGAACCCGATATAGAGGCCAATTTCTCAGTCTGGTCATTTAAAGGAGAAAGGTAATTGGACCTAATAACGTGAGACTACCACTCACTCGAGTTTATGGCTGAGCTTGGGTAATTGCTCCTATAGCCATATTTTGCAATCCTATGTCCTTGATCCCCAATCCACCATGCTATGTGGGAGCTCTAAGAGTTTTCCAATTTACTAAGTGATATTTCTTGGTTTTCATCTTCTCCCCTACCCATAGTAATTTCTCAATAAACATTCCCATTTAGTGAAGCACACTTTTGGGAGCTTGAAGAGTTGTGAAGTGATATAGGGTTATAACCAAAAGGACTCACTTTACCAAAAATTCTCTTCCCATATTATTGAATCGCATACCACCCCATTTTACTATTTTAGATTTCATTTTCTCTTGAACTTTTTGCGAGGCGATCAATGTTGCTCGCCCCAAAAATATTGTAGTCCCTACGTAGTTGAACTCCCTCAAGTCTCTCATAGCTTTAAATCCCAAAATTTCCTCAATATTTTTTTCTTTTTTCCTTGTAATATTACATTTGTATATGTCGTACTTATTGTCACTCATAGTTCCTCCCGAGGCACTAAGGAATTTATCTAGAATATTTTTAAACCTCCTAGCAATAGTGGTAGAAGTAACTCCGGACCCATAAATATAGTGTCATCTGTGAACTGCCCATGATTTATGCTTTTGATGCCTTCCTGGAACCAAATTCTTGAAAGGTTGAGGGAGGCTCGCTTAGATTCCAAAGCTTGACTCACGGCATGAGCCATAATTATATAAAGAAAGGGTGAGAGGAGACAACCTTGCCAGAGACCTATGGAGGCCTTGAAGAATCACACACTGCGACCATTTAGCAAAAAAGCAATCCAAGGGGAGGAAATATAGAGATATATACACCTTATGAAGGTATCATCCAAGTTGAGTTTATGGATAAATTTCTGTAGGAAATCGTGTCTAACTTGGTCAAATGCCTTAGCGATATCCACTTTAAAAATCATGCCCTCATCACCCCATCTCTAGCTAGAGTCCAAGGCCTCTTGTATGAGGATGATGTTGTAAAAAACTTGTTTCCTCGGGGCAAATCTCCTTTCTTTGGCGGATATTAAGAGGGGCAGGATTGGCTTTAAATGTTGCCCAACAACTTTGAATACACATTATAAGATACATTGCAAAGAGAAATAAGGCGAAATCGAGAGAATGAGGAGGGATTCGACTCTTCTGGAATTAGGGATAAGAATGAAGAGTTTATGTCACCGACCATTTCACGATTATTGAGGGATTATCCAATCAACCTACAAAGATCTCTCTTTATGACATCTTAGAAGGAGTGATAAAATCTCACTAAGAAGCCATCGTGGCTCGACGCTTTATGTGCGGGGAAGGAAAATATAACCTTACAAATTTCCCCTTCTCTCGAAGGGGTGGTGAGCAAATTATTCCAATCCACAGAAATAAGAGGTTAAATGACTTCTAAGAGGGAATCTTCATTCTCCATATCCCTCGTATGATCCTTCCAATACAAATTTTAATAATGCTCTACTGTTGCTCTTTTGATTTCTTCAAATTTACTCATGGTCTTTCCCCATGGATAATCTCAGTGATATTGTTATTTGATTCCCTAATGATCGAGGTGGATGTTGATGGCCACCCACCTATCCCATTTGGACACCTGCAACTGCCTCTTTTAGTTTTTTAGTTTCCACAATTGTAGCACAATTTACTATTTTTAGCAGTTTTTTACGGGTCGTGAACTTCTCGAGCCGTTTTGAGGCCCTAAACGTCGTTTTTTGGGAAATTTGTGGGCAATGTGGGTCCATGGACTGATGATTCCCTTCCCAAGGAGGTAGTTCTCGAATAGATCTTTCTAACAAGCTATCATACGCATCAAACGGATATCGTATGCCAAAGTTACGACCCCGAGAAATTGATGTACCAATTTACCCAAAACGGGGCCCACAATTTGGCGTTTCATCTTCTATGGTTAGGTTTTGGAATGTGAAGGGTTTTCCATTGTTTCTTAACGATAAATAGGCCTTCTAGCCTCATTTTAACATAGTTTGGAATAGTTCAGAGGCATGTAGCCGCCACATCTCTTCTCAGAGGTAAGCTACCATCGCCCTAGCTGGTTTATTTCCATTTCTAGTTGTAAGCATATTTCGGTATTTTCCATTAATGAAATGAAGCATTATTTCCACTGCATCTTTGTGTATATGGTTATCTCTGTATGTTATTGCGTTCCTGTTCAAATCCGGATCACCTAAACTTGGCTTGCTTGTGAAAGAATTTAGCATTTCTATCACCTATCTTGAGCGAATTATTTTTCAATTTTAATCTCAAGTACTCCTCTTCCTCTATGAGAGATCTATGAAATCTCTTCAAGGTTTTTTCTTCTTTATGGATATCCATCACCCATATCGACCTAGTTTCCATCTCTCCTTGGATATCATCCAATTTTGATTCCAAAATTCTTTATATTGAACTCCCTTTTTGTTTTGTTCTCTTTTAGCCAAGTTTTCACTTCTTGTTTCAATGTGTGAATATTAGTTTCTGAGATAGTAATTGGGCTATCCTCGATCCAGCTCGTTGAGGAGGTCGACACCATTTTGAAAAAGTTGGGGACCTCAACCCATTGAGGGGAGTAATGTAAGGAAATAGGCCCCAACGCTAGCGGCGTCTATATTTCAAGGTGGATGAGTCGGTGGTCTCATCTAGCCCAAGGGAGGATGGATGACTTAAGGTAGTAATTCAAGGTGAGGATATTATCAGCGAGAAGGAAATCGTCTAAGTGGGCTACAATTTAATTAGGCCCCATTCTTATGTTAGACAAGATATAAAGGAATTTTTTGGGTATGACATCATAAGAGTTCAAGGCTAAGGTAAGATCCTACATGTATTCCTGTTGGGCATCCCTCATTATGGAGCCCCCCTTTTTTCATGGCAGCCCATAGTAATATTGAAGTCCCGCCCAATGATGCAGTTATTCCCACACGTAATATTGTCCAAGTCCATTAGGGGTTTCGAGCACTCTTGACCTTCTTAGAAGTGGGTAGACATGCACACATTTATCATAGAGAAATGTTGATGTTTATCAATTTTTTTTAAAATAGTAGCTATCCAATGTCTAGTTTTTAGAGTACTTACCAAATTTAGCTTTGCTGGATTGCACAATGTGCAGAGGCCTTGGGAAGCCCCTCTTGAGCTTATTGTTTTGATCTTGCTAGTGTTCCAAAATTAATGTTTAATGGAGTTCATGGACTCTTCATCAAAGTTGGTCTAGGGTAGCACCATAATTTTGGGCCTTTCTTTGCTCATGATGGATTTTACTTATGTGATTCTCTTTACCAAAAAGAGTCTTCTACAATTCCAACATATTATATTCACTATTCACTTTTTTGGGTTTCCCAACCCCTTGCTAGGACCGGAGTTCATTCCTTTCTTCCCTCCACCTCTTTTTCCTATATTTGTGAGATGTCCTAGCATTGTATGCATGCTCCTTATGCTATGCTAATGCTCTTTTTATGTTCAAGTGGCATACTGTATCCTCATGACTAATTTAACTAGTTTTCCACTATATGTATACTCCTTTTGATTTTTTTGAACATTGTGCTATGCTCATGCTTATTTTATTTTCTAGTAGCATACCCTATCCTCATGTCTAATTTAACTTGTTTTTCACTATATGTACACTCCTCTTGATTTTTTTGAACATTATGCTATAGTATGCCTATATAAGGAGTGGAATTTAGGCTATGGTGAATATTCATAATGAAAGTTTTACCTAAAATATTTAATATATACATTTACACACCTTTATAGAAAAATAGAATATTTACCACATTTAAAAATATAGATATATTTGGAATTTAATTATTAAACATAAGTTTTAAATTTAATTAGTAAACATATAATTATAAATAAAACTGTTCTATATATAAACATGGAAAAAGCACATATATATTCGTGCCATTTTTATCATATAAATCAAAATAATAGTAATTTATTTTAATAATCTTAAGTCATTGGCATTTTATTACAATTTTAGTTGATTAAACAACAAAAAAGAAAGTCAAAAAAATTAACAGACAATTAGAGTGCAGTTGTACAAGCTGGTCTTGTGAAATCTGAAGAGCCTTAGTCTAGAAAAAGTGAATAGGATAAGGGCCACTTACACTATTTTTAATTAGGAACCTTTTGCATGATTTTTTGAATTCATTATTATATAAGAACTGATTTTTTGAATTCATTATTATATAAGAAAGTATCAAATGCAAAAGTTTGATTTCCAGAACATATTTTCCATATTTGATTATGTGATGTGCACACTTTTTTCATAGTAAGTTTAGGTTAATTGTAGATTAGGTTTAAAGTTTAAAGATATCAGTGAAATCTAGAATGGGGTATAATTTTGTTGTGAAGAAATATGTGAAGTGTAAAATTTAAAGTTCAAAACTTTGTATTTTAGATTTAAAAAATAGTTAAATCTGAAACAATGAATAATTATTAATTATTTAAAAATTGTATAATTATAAATTTAACAATTTAGTATAATTTTACATTTATAATTAGATTTATTTTTTTATATAATTTATTCTTTTTAAGCAAATATTTATAATCAAGTATTTATAATTTTTTATTAAATGAATTTAACATTATTTAAAAAAAACTCTACAAGTTTAGTTTGTTTATGTACTCATACTTCTTTATTAAATGAGTTTACCATTACTTTTAAGATCACAGCTGAAATAGTCCAACCATCCCCACAGATTCAAATTAAAATAAAATGTTAAATCAAAATGCAGACAAACTTCAGCAACATGCCAGTCACATAAAAATGCAATTACATGAAATAGTTCACAAAAAACTTCCCAAGAACTATATAACATGATATGAAATATATTTTTATGAAATAACATTCCATAAATATATTTAAAAAATGATATTTTTTTTAATTACATTTAACTGTACCATAATCAGTTGAAATCTTTCCAAGAAGACTTCCCAACAGCGATCCCACACATTCCAAGTAAAATAAAATGTTAAATCAAAATGTAAACGCATCATGCCAGTCGCATAAAAATGCAATTGGATCTCCAATTGGAGCAGTTGAAATCAAACTGTAATCCAGTGATCAGAGGAGAAATATACCGAATAGATCATAGAAATATACCGAATGCTACAGAGAAATATATCGTCTCCATCATATATCTATTGTGGCAATTTTATGTTAAAACATGAACATCTGAAATGAACTAATTATGGAAAGAGATTATTAAAACCTTCTGCAGCAGACTCCATTTGGTATTGTTGCAGTCTTCGCATTTCTCCTCACTAAAGAGTATTCTCTGAACTGCACGGGACATGACGAGAATATGGTGCATTTCCTTAGCTGACAGATTTTGTTCTTCCACGTTCCGGTTGCTGTTCAGGGCAATGCCTTTGCGAACTGCACTTGGTGCTGAATGTAATATTTTCAACAAAGAGTTTAGCATTCTCGATTTGTTGAGACCATTGATCGGAGATAAAAATGAAGGCATCAGCTGTAGAACGCGCAGTTGCTCCTGCAGAAATTTGAAATATCTACTCACTTCCTTCAGCATTGTACCCTGGTCTAACTTGGATTTGAAGGGAACAAGTTTCTCCAGGGAACAGATTTTTTGTTGGACTGTCCTCCGACGGTTGCGGGCTGCAATGCTCGGAGGTTCCACTGAAAGGCCATTAGTGCTTTTATTATATAACTGAAACTGACGCTGCTTCTTATCAGACTGGAATCCATTGGCTCTGGGAGAAATCAGGGAAGATGATAAGGAGGAGACAGAAAGCTTGGGAGATGATAAGTTGAAATCACACTGGAATCCAGTGATCACAGGAGAAATATTGTTCTCCAAGTTCTCTCTTCCCACCAGTGACGCTGATAGGTAGGAGAAAGAAAACTTGGGAGATGACAAGTTCAGATCAGACAGATATACATGAGCCACAGGAGAAATATTGTCCTGTGCCACGTTCTCCTTGCTTCCGATCAACGAATTAGAGGATAGGGAAGAGACTTAAAACTTGGGAGAATGAAATCGGTTAACCACAGGAAGATTAGTGTTTTGCAAGATCACACCATTTCCAACGCTGGAACTTCTGGGGAGTTTCTTGATTACATCTTCAATAGTATAGCCACATCCGGTTCTTGATCGCTTAGCTATTGGTTCGTTATTACTGTCAGAATGTGAACCTGAGGGACTTAACAGAGTCGATATTAGTGGCACTTCGCACTTCTGGCCTGACTCAGGCATGGAAGAAACCCCCATTGCATTATCATATTCATTATTCTTTTCCACAGTACCTCCGTCCCCAAGCAAATTAAATTCGTCGAGGGTAATTTCATGACATAAATCTAGAGGCTCGTCCCTAGACAAACTAAATTTATCCAGCTGCATGTCATAAAAATCTAGAGCAGCGTCCAGCGAATTAAATTCGTCAAGGGTACTTTCATGATATAAATCTAGAGGCTGGTCCCCAGACAAACTAAATTTGTCCAGGTACATCTCATAAAAATCTAGAGCATCGTCCACATAAAAACAACTAAAATCATCAAAGAATGAGATGTGAGAGGAAGCATGACAATATACATTATCATCCACCCTCTCATGATCCACAGCCATAGGCACAGCCACTTGCTTCAGAAACTCTCCCATTCCGGTCATTTGCTTCTGAAATGAGGAAGAATGAAAATATGCATTATCCTCAACCCTCTCATGATATTGCCCTTGACTCTGACCCATGGCCATTCCCATCTCTTGGCTCTGATTCTGACACCCTCCCATTCCCTTCACTTGCTTCTGAAAGGAGGAAGCATGACAATATGCATTATCATGGAAAATAGTATTAGTGATGCTATCACTCTCATGACCCATAACTTTCCCTCTCTGAAACTCACCCATTCCTATACCTTGCTTCTGAAACCCACCCATTCCCTTAAGGTCTTTAACAAATTATTTGGCATTTAATATTATTATTTTTTTAACAAATTATTGACATTTAATATTATTAATTTTTTTATTTTTTCATAATCCCATTAATCATAAGACTAGATCCATCTGCACTTATTTGGCATTTAATATTATTATTTTTTTTTTGGTAACAACAATTATCCCTAGGGTATCACCATTAATCATAACTCTAGATCCATCCACACTTGTTCACTAGAAAACAGTTGGATGGCAAAACAGAATGTGAACTTACCACATTTTGAGAGTGGAAACCTTATATCATGCAGAAAAGTCCGTCTATTTTCTACAAATTTTATTATATACATTAAAAAAGTCAAAGGACATAAATATTCAAATAAATAATTATAAATCAGTTAGGAATTATTAAATTGAAGTTCATCTATACAAATTTATTAAAGGGAAATCTCCAATCTACAAGCACCTAAAAGGGCAAGCTTCAAGTTACAAGCAATTAAGAAATAGTTACCTAAAAAAAAAAGAAATTAATAAAATAATGTTAAGTAGACAATTTGTTAATATAATATTTTTATTATTTTACTTTTATCAAAAATACCCAATTAAATGTCACATTTATCAAAATAACCGTATACATATTTCATATTTAAATTAATTCAGTAAAACATGATTTAATAAAATTTAAATTAGAAAATAAATTAAATTACCCAAATAAATATACTTTTATCAGAATATCCATCCACATGTATTTTATATTTAAATTAATATATTTACACCATAAAATTTAAATTTAAAATCAACATTATAACACATTTTCATTGGCTTACACATTATAACATGGAAAATTAATGTTAACATTTTAAAATCAAATTTCCTCTAATTGGCAAAGCATGTGAAATTGTACTAATTAATAATAAAAAAAAAGTATACTTATAAACAAGTAACAAATCTCACAAGCAAGTGTAAAAAGAAAGATATTATAAAAAAAATAGACCTCAAAAAATCATAGTGTACATAGAATGATTTCTTCCTTTGGGATGGTCCTTAGAGGTTCTTAGTATTATCTTGAAAATAAGTTCCTACATTATACAATCCATGAAATCCCCTCTTTTAGAGGCTTTGAACACTTTATATTTATATCTTGTAACTTATGCATTGAACTTCTCCGTTACCTCAATAATGGGTACAACTATTGAGTTTCATTACCTAAACCTTGTTTACTTTAGGAAATTAATTATTATATCTTTGGGCACAACATAACCTACTTTTACAAAAGTATGGGGTCATTTACTTTTATGCTAAGAATATCAACTAAATATGCCACCCAAACCTAGTAGTGAGATGAGACAATTTTGATTCTATTAGGAAGGAAACTATTCCATGGTTGCATAATGATCTCATCCCCATCTCAATTCCTTGCTCATACCAAGCCAATGTGATATGAGTTTGTGAAGGGAATGAAATTATATGTAGATTTATAACCAAAACTTAGAGATACATTGAAACTTAATTTCTATTAATAAATGGAAGACATTTAAACTATTTACATGGAGAATTAAAACAAACTACCTAAGATGGTGGTAGCTTATCTCTCAGAAGAAATGTGAGATCTACACCATTTTTTGAATTTTATTATAATGATTCTCATCTGCCTTTAATATAAAAATTCAATGAGAAACCATACAAATCCAAAAACATAACTTTAGGAGATCAATCACCAAATGCTTGTTGTTTTGCATGGGGACATAAAATTTTAGGGATAGTAAATTTGACATAGGGCCATTGTTTGAAATGTACAATATCCCATTGAAAAATGTATATATACAAGAAGTAAAATTTTCAACTACCAATGGAGAATACAATTTGCATCATCTTGTATCCCCCAAAAAATGTTGTTTAAGGCTTTAAAGTGACACTAGAAATTCAGGATTAAAAAACTACAGAAAAAAAATGTAAAAGCATGAAAGGATGTTGGGAATCAATGGAAGAGGTTAGCGGAAATTGATTTCCACTTCGATGATTTATACCCCTTAGGAAGAAATTTTATCCATTGTTATGAGGTCATTCATGATATAGGAAAACTTCTACTAAACTTGGCTCCTAGTGAGCCGCATGCCTTAGTGCAAGAGTTGGTATTGCTTCACAAGCTAATATAGTTGAGTCCTCTATTGCAAGGTAACCCTAATATATGTGTCCACAATTTAATGAATATTGGCATGCTCAATGTATTTTGGGCTAAGATGTGTCAATATGAGTTTCTCTATGATTTTCAATGTTTCTTGTAATAATTCAACATAAAAAACTTTCATAACGTTTTTGAAATATGTCACAACTTCTTATGGCCTTCTCATCTATGTGAGGAAAGTCTGTCATAAAGTTGTATGGAATATTGCAATGGAACAATATGTCTATAAAAATTGGTTAAAATATATGATGTACTTGTCACCTAGTTGCAATAACCGGTTATATAGGTATCACCTACTTGTGACTAATTTTCCTGTACTAACAAAGTATATCTAGCGTAACCCTTGCTTGCAACAATATGTTGTATAATCTACAATACACATGTTTCTTATTTGATATTAAATCCAGTCAAACCTATTACCAACCAATTATTACATATAGGAATTCCCTTACATTGGCAACAACATGTTGTTATGATCTGTTACATGCTTGTTAAGTACATATGGAAAACCAACCTATAGTCATTTCTTACTTTATAACAACACCTATAAATGATCTTGTCGCAACATTGATCCTAACTCGCCATCAAATGGTTATAAAATGTGATTACCTTAACATAAATGTTCTATAACTAGTATCCTATTCTTTTAGGTCCTTTTCAATATTCTACTATAATCACTATTTCTATTAGTCACCTTTGGTAGTTGCTAAAGTTGCTAACCTATGATTATTCGATCTCTAGTAATATCTCCCTCCTCACATTTCTACAAACATGAACATGAAGTCCTTGTATGCAATTAGGGGTTCAAACTTTTATGTTGCCTTAGTCTAATCAAGGCGTGGTATCCCATCCAATTACCATTACACTCAAAAGACTAACATAACAGTCATAAAATTTTGCTAGAAATATTATAATAGTAGGTCTTGTATTATAATATTGTTACACATATGGTATTATCTTATTCTCTCTTATAAAACTTGTATACAACCTACATGAGTTCCCTATATGCAATCCACCACAACCCTCCTAGTGGTTGTTCTTATGGATGATACCTATTACAAAACTCTCATCTCTTTATCTAAATCTAGCACATGAGCATATTTTTTAGCCAATCGTGCTAATGAATGATTACAAACTAAGCGTGCCCATAACCTCAATATTCTCTCCATGGCTATTCTATTCCTAGGATTCATAATTAATATAACACAAAATATTAGGATTTACAAATTGTAGAGGACCAGATATATAACTATCTTCTTAAGTAGTCACATCACAATAACTACATAAAATTGTTGTCAATCATCATGCAATCACTAAGAATGCATAAATACATCACATTTGTACCTAGATAGAAATCACACACATGTGTATATATAGGACATAAATTCATGCATCGTCTTTTCATCGAAAAATATTAAAGGGAAGGTTAACGAGATTCTCCCACTAAATTTGTTCCATATCAGGAAATCCATAGCATGGTTTTCTGGTTCTATGGTTTTTCCTCATTATTCATACTATTTTACAACCCATTTGTCTCTTATTTTACTATTTTCATGATAGTTGTATTTGCATTTCTTTCATGTCCTTTTGGATGTCATTTTATCTAATTATTTACTATTTGAAACTGTGTGACTATTACCTAGACACACATAACCACATTCAGTATCATAATCCTAATAAATTACCTTCATTGAGGCACTTTATATTAGTTACTATCAATTTTTCATTATCCATAGTATTCAACTCAACCCATGCTTCAATGATTCTGCTCATGTTACATGTATTCATGATGATGTTATGCCCATGTAGCTTTCTGGGAATTCTTATTTCAAAATCGTTCCCCATAACCAAATTCTGAGTTCACTAGAATAACCTTCTTATCAATAACCTTTTCATTGGTTGTTCATTTTCTCAATTCCAATACTTGGCTTAGGAATTATGCCCTCAAAGAGTGCAAATTATTTCTTTTAAGCAGAATGAGTATAGTTTATATTAAAAAAGTGGTGCTCATTCGCAACAAAATCGGGTCTTTACATCAATTTATCATTAGTTAAACAAGTTGATACAAATTTCTTGGGCCATCTATGCTATTGTGGTATCTACGTCCATCCTAGTTACAAAATTTTCCCATTATGGGATATCTACAAGTATAACTTCGACATAATTAGAGTAAGAGATATATATATTTCTAGTTCATCATTTTAATAACCCAAAAAAAAAACCAATGCAAGGATGGTCAGATATCCATAGGGTCTCGGTTATTTAGATCCAATCTTATGGAGGCCTCTTGTGAATCCTTGGGATTCTCCCGATCTGTCATTTCTTCCACATTTGCCAACAAACCATCCTCTATTGTATCCACCTTGAGCTTGAAATTATCCAGTTGATGACGCAAAGGATCCACTTCATCCTTGAGCTACCTGATGTGTTCCTTCTTCTAAATTTCCCTTTCCTACATTTCCATATTCGCATGCATTTGCTAATGCATGCTGCGTTAAAGTTCTGACAATGCTTCTCGCAGGTCCCAATGATCTTGAACACAGGTGAGATGAAAGGCTCTATATCTGCCACCTTGCACCAAGGAAATGTCTCTCAGCTTGATTGACCTTGTCCTGTGGCTTCCCCATGTGCCTGACCTAGAATTGTCTTCGGGCCTTTGCACGCTCACTTATAAAACCACGCCTTTTATTGATCTCCATAAATTGGCATTATTTTCCTTAATCTCTTTTAGCTAGGTACCCTTTCGTGCCCACAACAAATATCCCTGCTCCTTGGCGATAACGCATCATCTCACCTCACTCATACTCTAATTCTCCTCCATCTTCTAGAGACAATTACTAACCCACCGGGTGTCCAAAATGTAGTTTGACTACAAACACTTCGGACAACGCAAGCCCATCGCCTATGACCTATCAATTCTTCTCTGAATTTCTTGATTTTCCTTCGAAACCTTAGACTGAGAAACTGTACTACCATCATAATGTAACGTCGAGCCTAGATTACATGGAAACTAATACACATTGGCCTCGTCTCATGTCATCAGGCTTTCAAAGAGGCCATTGTCCCACTCTAAGACCTTATGACATACAAAAGCCACATACATGTATGCACTTTATACCTATTTCCTGACCTGGAGGTGATGCAAAGATGAGCGAAGAGATTGTTGCAATTGAGATCCCATGAGTATTCCATCATAAATCAACCCTCCTCCATTAATTTCCCACTAGTCTCCTCATCTCTACGAGTCATTCCAACAATTCTCCCATCAATGAGCCCGACCTCACTCAGGTTTTGAATTAAATTATGTGTCATAAAACTCAAATCCCTGGAGGTGTTGAACAACCCATCTATCCAAGAACCAGGGCTGAAACGACGAGGCTGAATGTTGTGACTTATTCATGAAACATGTGTGGTACCAAATTTCCATGGGATGCCAGATTTCGAATGATTCTGGGTGTCCAACATGCCACAAGTCTGCATGATTGGTATGAGATTCCAAAGTGTATTGCGACAAGAGGAGAAGGAGTTCAGGGTAGAGGTTATAGCGTAGAGGTGAAGCCTAGAAAAGGGAGGGGCCATAGGGAAGCGGGAAGGGGAGGGAAATGAGGGAGCCAAGGGGGTATGGGGTAAAGGGGAAGGGAGGAGTGGGGTATGGGGCAAAGGATAGGAAGGGGGGGAGATGACAGGAGAGAGCTAGGTGCACAAATGTGGGGCTTCATTGCATTATGGAGTGATAGATTCAACTTTTCCACCTCCATTTATATCCATTGAGGCTTTATTTTTGGCCCACACATGACACTCTTCAAATTATTAAGGTATTTCTATCATGCTCAAAACATCGTTGGTGACACAATTTTCCTCCTCTAGATGGCTTGCCTTATTGGCTTGCTTGTGAACATCATGACTATTTCCCCTTAGGACATGATAGAAGGTCACTAATTTGAAAGCAGGGATTAAGTTCTAGGTTCTCATAATTTTTTTATTAAGGGTAGAGATCTTATTCTTTGAAGTATTAATCATATGCCTTATAACTATCATGGAGTTTCCTAACACTTGAATCTTTTTTATACCATTTCTATGGGCCAGGATTAGTCTTAGGAGAATTCCATAAGACTCATCTTGGTTATTGGTCTTTCAGCCTAGCCCTTGAGCATTAATATATTCATTAATGGCATTCCCTCTCCTTCTTGCCACCCGAGGATTTCATTTTGATGCACAGTTGAATTGAAGGGTCTAGTTATTTTTGGTTTTAATACATGGGACCTACTCTTACAGGGATAGCCTTAGTATCCAATTGACCCAAACACACAGATTACACAACTAATCCCCGAGGGTTAAAGGGACCTCCCACTAGGCCAACCATGAAGATTCCAGCCGATCCAAAGAAGGGTCATTGAAAGGTTTTTACAGCTGCATACACGTCAAGAGGATTCTCATGGCTATATTCCTTGCTGACATACGAGACATTTTGAAAATTTCCATATTCTTGGATATCCATATTTGCCAATTGATATACATCGTGAGAGTAGACCACACCTCCTTAAAAAAAAATTTGGCCTAAAGGGAGCCCACATACGATTTGGGCAAAGATTTGAAGAAAGTATGAATGTCTGCAGGCCACATTAGTTCTTCACTAAAGGGGACTAAGGACAACTCCCTATACCTGCTTCGTCACATGACACTATTGGAAAAAATGAGAGATCAACTCCTCCTCTAATTTGCAAAGAGGACATCTTGAGGAGCCAAACTTGCCCCACTTCTATGTTTCTCAGTAGTAAGAAATTTTTAATGGGTGAGTAGCCAACAAAATAAATTGATTTGTGGAATGATATTTGTTTTCCAAATTTTCCCCAAATCACATTTTTTGGAGGTAAATGGGTGTCAAAAAACATGTGAAAATAACCATTCTTAACTAAGTAGCTCACTCTCTTCCAACCTCAATTGTCTTCCACATTTTGTGAAATGGGGGCTTGACCAACCAACATACTGAGGAGCATTTCACATTTAGGGAAAACAACCTCTCATATCTTATCCATCATCCATCATTTCCATCCACCATGTAGGTCCCTCTCTACAATTTGATCGAGCATTACCACCTCTTTGCTTTCCAAAGAAGACAAACGTCCTCAAAAGAATGATAATAATCCTGGGATTGAAGGCTGAGAATTGAATTAGTACATATATTGAGAATGGCCTCATATCCACGGAGCTTAATTAAATATTTTGTGATGAGGTCCCTTGAGTAATTGATAAACCGCCAAATGGGAGAACCCGATATAGAGGCCAATTTGTCAGTCTGGTCATTTAAAGGAGAAAGGTAATTGGACCTAATAACGTGAGACTACCACTCGCTCGGGTTTATGGTTGAGCTCGGGTAATTGCTCCTATAGCCATATTTTGAAATCCTATGTCCTTGATCCCCAATCCACCATGCTATGTGGGAGCTCTAAGAGTTTTCCAATTTACTAAGTGATATTTCTTTGTTTTCAACTTCTCCCCTACCCATAGTAATTTCTCAATAAACATTCCCATTTAGTGAAGCACACTTTTGGGAGCTTGAAGAGTTGTGAAGTGATATAGGGTTATAACCAAAAGGACTCACTTTACCAAAAATTCTCTTCCCATATTATTGAATCACATACCACCCCATTTTACTATTTTAGATTTCATTTTCTCTTGAACTTTTTGTGAGGCGATCAATGTTGCTCGCCCCAAAAATATTGAGGTCCCTGTTAGTGTCGGTCTTGAGCCCTCCATCAGTGATCAAAAGCTCTTTGCATGTGCATAGGTAGGTGTCTCATCACTGTCAGTTTTGCATCCCGTTAGGCATGCCATAAAACTGATGGAGGAGTTGGTCCTTGTTCCCTTCTTGGCTTTGCTGGATCAGATCATATCATTTAAATGAGCTTGTGTTACACTTGTTTTATTTTTGTCTTGAAATCCCAAGTCTTAGGTCTAGGGTTTTGGTCAAAAATCACTGCAAGGTCATGAGTCAAAGGTCTAATAGTCCCCAGCAAGCTGGAAGGAGGTATGTAAATATGTTCCATTGATATTTTTTCATCAGGTACAGCTCATTTATACCTTGGATTTAAAAAACCTGTTTTTAAACCCAAGGTCATGTGAAATTTGCAAAAAATAAGGAAAATTTTCAAAATTCTTCAAAATGCCGGCAATAACCCTCGTCTCCTCGCCAGAGTCCATAAGATGGTCAACCTGCAAAAAGAACGGAGTTAAAGCACTTAAAAGATCAAATTCAGGACAAAGGGAACTCAAAACAGTGTTAAAGTGAATGTCAAAACAAAAACATTAGAAAGTGGGTTTGGTAAGTTAATTTTTTCAAGTTTGGGCCTATAAAGAGTAAAT
>APFE030535852.1:0-13616 GCA_000404065.3 Pinus taeda | reverse complement strand
AGCTACTATGGATATGTATACAAGTTGCAACATTGTAGTGATCTTTCTCAAAGCCCCTTAGAGGTTGAGTTTCAGGATGGTTCCCCTGGTCATTACATTGATTGCAACCCCACGATAAATCAAATTATGAGGGACCATAATGCCATCAATTTGCACATTTACTACTTGGCTACCAGGATCCAAGTATTTTGAGTGATCACCCTCCCAAGCATCAGATCAGATAGTTGTTCAACAACATTGATTATGGGAGTATCTCTTATTCTTCTCCCAAGCCTTTTGAAAATTTCCTCCTTGAGAATCTTGTTGTAAATAGGAACATCTTTGATGGCCTCGAGAAGATGTATCTTGACACATAAATTTTTCAATTCTCCTATAATTTCAACCTCTTCTGGGGTGTGTTGTTTAGGTTGGACCAAACTTTTAGGATAAGGAGGTGTGTTGACTTGAGGGACACTCTCCTCCTTCTTTTCCTCAATCTATTCAGGTGGAGAAGGTGGGTGATTGTCTAGGAGCACCTTCCCATACCTAAGGTTGATCTCTTATATTTCCACAACATCAGCAGGTTAGGATATCTCTCCACTATAAACCTATTGTGCATGCTTGTTGTTAATGTTAAAATTAGCTTGATTAGGAATTTGGGGTTTCCTAGGTGGATTTTGGTGAGGGTGTTGTGGTTGAGGTTGAGGTTGAGGTTGAGGTTGAGGAATTAAAGTAGGAGGATGGGTGGTTTGAGGCTTCCACCCTAGTGAGGGATTGCCCCTTTGGGAAGGTTGGGGTGGATATGGTTGAAAGGAGGGTTGATAGGCTTAGGAGGATATTGGGAAGCATAAGACCAAGGAGGAGGTGTGGACCATGATGGATGAGTGGAAGGGTACCAAGGCTGGTAAGGTGCATTTTTTATATGGATTGTAGTGAGGGTAATGTGCACCTTTCATGAATTTTTGATATGGTCGAGGACCTAGGGGTATCCTTTGTTTAATGAAGCACAACTACTCGGACCCACCTTCTTCCCCTCCTTAGTATACAGCCTTAAGACTTAGCAGAGAGGGACATTTATCTATCACATGATTCTCTTCATAGAATAAGCATAATTCTATGACATTCAGTGGACATTCATTCTTATGTTGTACTTTAGTACACCTGGGGGAAAATATTGTTAGTGCCCTCTCTACATCCTCTTGCTTTCTTTTGATTTCCATAGTATGCATCTGCAAGGAAAAGGTATGTAGCATTTCGCTCTTAAAATATTCCAACATACTTATTATCTCACACTTGATGGTTGTTGTGGAGGGAGAGGAATTGACCAAGCTTTGGCTAGACCTACCCTTCTTCCTAACAACCCTAGAATGATTCTTGAATGCAATTTGATGTCATCATAAGGAAATTGGTAGATATCTCCTCCAGATAGCATGTTGAGGGTTTCCATTACCTCCTCCCTAATCCCTCGGAGAAGAACTAGCTTGAGTGACTCAGGAACAAGGGTACAATTGGCCCTCTTATAATTGATTTGAAACCTTTCCTCATACTCCTCCAAATATTCATTAGTCCCAAGGGTCATCCTAAATATTTCCTCCTTTTTTTCTTTGGACCTATAGTAATCTCAGTATGTTTCTTTGAAGGCTTGTTGTGTTTGGGCCCAGGTAGTGATGTTGCCTCCAAGTCACACTCATAAACCAACACAAGGCTACAGTTTTGAGGGTAGAAGGAAACAACTTCATCTTCTTCTAATTAGAGGCATAGTCATAGGTCCTACAGACTACAGAAAACTAAAACATAAAGGTGTCAAGATCCTCAGAGGTTAGGCCATGGAAATGTGGAAGGGAATAAGGGCTTACATTTTTCATTCTAGCCTCTCCATTGGTTTCTCTGATAGGGCAAATCTCATTATTTTGGTTTTCATCCATAGCTTGGGTAGGTGAGATAGGTTCTTCTTCTTCCATAGGTTCTTCAAAAATTTCAAGTGCCTCTCCTAAATGGTTTTCCAACTCCCCTGTAGTCAAAGAGGGAATTTCACAGTCACTGAAAAAGAATGAAGGTTAACTATTTGAGGAGGTGGGGGTTTCTGGCAAGAATTTCCCTTGTTTATCCCTACTCCTACGAGGCATGAAAGAAAAAAGTATTTTTTTTTAATTTTTCACTTTTTTTTCAAATCAATAAGACTAATGCATAAAAAAAACAAAAAAAACAATTATTAAGTAGAAAAAACACCTGCTTAGACACCTCCCCGACAACAATGCCAAAAAGTGATGAGCCCTGGTATTGAATTAAGTATGTTGCAACTCTCAAGGGCTTCTCAACTTTAATTATTAACTTGGGGTTCATACAAACATAGAGGTGACAGTGTTATATGAAAAGTAGGTTAGGTTCTACTCATGTCACTCCTATTAATGAAATTAGATCAGGGTATTCAAATACCATTCCTCCAACTAACTATAGTGAAAACTTCTCATTAAGGTATAAATGAACATGATTCTAACTACAAAAGTGAAAATTCCATTCATTTAAATGTAAATACTAATTGACATCGCATTAAAGGGAAAGGATAGTCTACTTGTGAAAGTAGATCATGCTACTCTACTAGCACATTTAATTAGGTCAATAACTTATTTTTATGCATCATTTATCTACTCAGAATTTCTTGAAAACAAGGAATCCAAATTTTAACATTCTTATGAATAAAAAATACTAATTCTAACTTTATTTTTTTACCTAGTTTTTGCAGTGAGGAAAGGAGGAGTTTGAAGTGGTCCTAAAGTCTTCCCTAATAATCAAATCATAGTGTGGGGGCTACTTTTAAACTTAATCATGCTAGATTCCATGTTTGGATCAAAACTGGTTGAAGAAATCAAAGTTTCAGGGTTGCTACAAGAGGGCATGTATTGATACAAGAGGCCTCGTTTTGCTATAGGAGCGGGTATGGGAGTGATTTAATGATGGAAGTGATGTATTAGAGGTGGAAAAAGGTGCATGAAGGTATAAAGTGATGAATGAATGGTGTGGGATCCCCTTAGCTAAGCTTAATAGCCCTCAGAGGTCTATCTTGCACCAAAGTTGATGCCCACAGTGTCCTTCATTTGCCTTAATAGAGTGAATTCTAAGAAATTATTTGGAAGCAAGGTGAGGTACATGAGAGTAATATGGAAAGGTCCAAGTGGATGTGGAAAAGTGTTCCCACCCCTTCATATCAGCACATTCACTGCAGCTAGCCAGATACATGCATCAACTTACCAATAATGCAATGAGACAAATTATCATGGAAAAGATGATTTGAATTTGATTAAGATATATTATAACCCACAACACTACTCTAATCACTCAAGATAATGATGCTAACTCCTAAATTGCATAGAATAAGCAGGAAAACTAACATTTATCCATTGCCAATAAATCATAAACAAATATTTTTAAGGTGTTATTGTAGATCTTTCCAACCATTCTTCCCACAGGAGAGGTGATAGGCAAGCCTGCAATTACAATTTTTTTATGATATAATATATATTGAACTAATATAAGGATTGCAATGATTTGAAACAATAAAAAGATGTAAAGACAAGGGAGGGACTAAAGCCTCTCGGTTGGGCCCAAACCCAAGGGTTTCATCCCTCTAAAACTAACTCAGATGCAGATCAATGGTAAACTTCTCATTAACAGAAAATAATAGTCTCATTCATCATATGAAAGATCAGAATAAAATTTCAATCACTACGATCTAAATAGAAACTCCTAGCTACAACAAAAATTTGAATCCTAATTAGCCTTTCAACAAGTTTACTTATACAAAAATTATTGAGGGGTAGCTTCCTTGAAAGGAGGAATGCCCCCCTCCAAAATCTCGAGATTTGTGGATTTGGTTCCCTTTTTCCTTTTCATTCACTTGGAGTTCCTTGGATGCCATTGAATTCGAGTTTTGGAGAGGATTATGTGATATCAAGTCGCGTTAGGGAGTTAATGAGGTGGACAAGCTCCCTATATTCTCTCTAGGTGTCTCCATCAAGCCCCATGCATGGTAAATATCTCCAAAACTACTTCTTTGACTTGCAGATTAATCACATTAGGCCATACAATATGAAAAAAACCTTTTAGTCTTCCTACTAAGCATATTATGGAAAAAAAGGTGAATTAATGTGATAAGAGGAGAGTTTTAAGGGTTGTAGGATAGTACAATGAACTCAAAAATATACCTAATGATGGGACCCATCACTAGGTTCAGAGAATAACGTTGAGACCTGAATGAGGATATAATACTTCTAGGGTTAAGAAAAAACCATAAAACTTTATAAATTTTAAATATAATAACAAAACAAAGAGGAAAGTTGTGATATCACTATGAACAATAATTTCTAGCCCCAAAATTAGAAAGGAATGTATAAATGAAATGGGTACAAACCCTAAAATAAAATATTGTGAAAACAACAAGTTAGTAGAGAAACTATGTGACATAGGACTAGAGGACTCAATATAAATGTGTGGATGAGATAATTATACATGTTTCACCTGTAATTTGAAGAAATAGGTGAGTTGAAGAGTAAAGGTAATAAAACCTATAACCTCAACAATTGGTCCAATGAGAAGCACCTCTGAGAGAAATACTACAATTAAAATCAAGCCATAAATATTAAAACCAATTTATATTATTTAAGAATCCAACGAGACACAATAATTAATTTAAATCCTATCACGAGAAGATTACTTGAAAGGATTTTTTGTTAGAAGGAAAAAATAAAGATCTTATTATTACAAAAATAAGATTTGTAACACTTTTAAGTTATTGACCAATTTTTTCTAGCAAACCCTTGACCAATAAACATTGTAAATGTAATAGGAGGACCTAATAAAAAAAACAATGAAAGGATTAGTCTACGAAAATTTAAAACCCTAAAAATTTTAGTTATAGAACAAATCGAATGTTATAGAAATGGCGTCACGGTATAAAATATTAGCTCTGAATTTAATCCCTTGAGTGAGTCAATGTACAATTTCATGTTCAATGGAATTAGCAATACAACGAATGACAAAGATGAAATGGAATTTAATCTCTTCGTTGTCGTTTTTAAAGATATTTACCCTCGAGAAACTTAGCTGCAGAGAAGTAAGCTACAAATGAAATGAGGGAATGAACAAATTGATGAGAGTAGGGGGTAGTGATTACACACAAGTAAAACCCTAAAACTCTCATCACCATTGACCCTACAAATAAAATCGCCACTGTTGGTTTGGTAGGTCAAAATGATCATGTGTGAAAGCACAAAAAAATGACATGTATGCATGTTAAAGGGACTCATAGAGACTTTATAAACTATATCGAAATTGTTGTGTAAACCCTGAAATAAATACCACATGGAAACTGTGATTGAGAAATTAGGTTATTAATATAAGTGGATGTAATGCATTCTTAAAAAAACCAGCATATATATACCATATTGAATGCAATTGATATATGACATACATTTATGAGATTAAAATATAAAGGACCTTACTAAGGTTAAAACGATGTCGATGATGGTGTTAATATAAATTTAGTCAAAGTATAGGAAGCTAGCAATGTATATAATTCAAATGTGTCAGGAATTAAGAAACATATTTTTATTGGATGGATCCCATGGATTATAAATACATTGGGAAAAGGGAAATTTTGATAAGCGGAAAATGTGTTTAGTGTCGATAGACTAAAATAATTACATTGATATTATAGGAACTTAATATATGAATCCATGAATTGTTAGGATCTCATATGAATTATTGCGAAGGAAATGGTTTGGTATAACTTAAATGAGTATATTAATTAGTGCTATGGGATTTAAATAAGATTATTTTTGTAGTATATAAAATAAATTATTAAAATAGAAGTTTCAAATAGAAGATATTATTAATCTAACTGAACGATATGATATGATTAGCACTTCATATTCATGAAATATCCACTTTGTTTCTTATCTTCACCCTCTATAAGGCCTTGGATCATTATTGGAATCTTCTGAGTCATTAGTTAATGTCTTCTTTTTGTTATGGTCCAAGATCAACTTCATGTCTTCATGATAGTTATCATTTTCACTTCTCCCTAAAAGTGATTTTTTGTGTCTTCTCCTTTAAATATTCCTTGAGCTCATCCTTTCCATGTTAAGATTATACGCCAATGAAGATCACTCATGACAAGGGAAAATTAGTCTTAGAACCATCTATCATACCTCTACCTAGCTCATGGAATGAATTGCTTATGTTCAGTTTGTGGAAGGATTAAAAGGTGAAGGCTTGATAAGGAAGGAATGGTTCAAATCAAAATTGGCATGGGAAGGCTTCATTATTCATTATTACTATGTTATTCATTGAGATAAATAGGCTTGAGAAAGGATTTAGCATAGAGGGGAAGAACAAGGAACAAGGTTGAGGGATTGAGGCTTGAGACTGTGTTTTGCATTGATAGGAAGAGGAAGCCTTAAGGATAGCATAATTTTTATCAAGAAGGGGTCATTGTTCATCTATAATGTATTTTTCCTCTTATTATAACACATTCTGGCCCAACAGTGGTTGACTGTTCATCTGGAATGTGCTTTTCACTGAGGGAAGCCATAGACGGAAAGTCACTTTTCCTAGGAGGGTTTTCACTACACTGTGAGGATAAGAGGGCCTTTTCATTGCATATTTTTCTTCTGCAAGGCAATGGAAATGGGTCCTTTTGTTCATCTAGGAGTGCTCTATGTTCCATGCAAGATAGATGTGATGAGAACTCAGTGCAGTGAGTCAGTATGAACAACAAGGGTTAGGTTATTGTCCTTGGTATGTTCTTAATGTGCATAGATTTGAGGTGGACTTGAAGAGAACTTAATGAAAAATTATTGTTGAGAAATATTGAATAATTGAGTCTCATGGATAGGCTAACCTCATCACCTAGTAATAGGCTTAATTCCTTTACAACCTGGCTCATGGAAATTAGTCACACCTTGAAATGGCAACAAAGTGACACTTATTTCAAAGTGTGATAGTTGAAGCGACACATTATGACACATACAACACAAGTTGCAGCAAAATTGACGACTATGACTAAAATGTGTGCTAAGTTGTAGGAATGTGTCTAGTGCATATTATAATGATATGTAGGACCATTTAATGCTGGTGGGTGTGCTATAACTAACTCTAGTGATGTGAGAAGGTGTGACTCATACAGGAGTGAAAAAAATAAAATAAAAAACACATGCGACAAGAAGAAAACATGAAGAAGACACTTGCAAGTGCGAATGACTTTGAAAGCGACACATGAGAGAGAAAATAATAACATGAAAATGACACTTATTAAATTGAAACGAGAAAAATAAACAAAATCAACACTTGTGAAAGCGATGGTGTGCAAAAAGCAACAGTTGGTAGAGTTCACCGAAATAGTAGTACAAATGTGACTAAAGTGAGGGAGACTATCAAATAAAGTGTGCACTAACTCTTGACATATGTTGGAAATTCAATAGGAAATTTATTGAGGGATTTTGCAATGCTTTTTCAATCTTGCATAAAGGAAGCGTGCTTGCAAATTCTCCAACGAATGGGCATGTGTGAGCAAGTGACTTTGAGACTTAGAGTTTCAGAAAAAGACTCAAGCATTTAGCACAATCATTAATTGACAATGAAATGACGATAGAGGGACAAATTGTAAGAACCTTAGTAGGCTCCAAAATTCAAGTGTAGGAAAAATTTTGGAGGGTGTTTATCACAGCATCAAAACTTGGCGACACACTAGTAGAAATCCAACTTCTCTTTCCAGGTTTCACCCTTAATTGAAAGGTCTCAGCCTTTTGGGAAGTATTGATCCACTATGTGGATTACCCAAATTTTTCTACTTATCCTAGTTATGGTCTCTTCCTTACCTTTCGCAGCTTGAAAGACATCATCATAAGACAAGTCATACCTCAAATGTTTGATAGAGGATAAGGATGTTGGAAACAATGTTAAAACTGAGAGGGAGGTGAATCAGTATTAAGGCTAATTTCAAATTTTATGCCAAATTATTTTTCCTCATTCAAACTTGGCATCCATTATATGAGAGAAACCATTAACAACGAAAACAACATCCATATAAACCAACACAAGCATACACATTGTACATATACATTTTATGTGTAAACCCTTTTAGGAAAAAACCACCAAATCTTGTTGTTGTTATTGATGTAAAATAAGAGCACGTCCTCTATTACATTAATCTATTTCTAATCCAACACTCGCAGGAAGCACCAACTCCCTTTGATTATTTGATAGCACCCACTAGTAGGAATCACTAACTCCCTCCTTTTGTAGACACCTAATCAACTTACCAAAAGCACCATATGAAGCACATTCCAAGCACCAACTTGTAGCTCCTTAGATTTTTTCAAGCACCAATTTGCAAGAGGCATTAACCCCCAAACCTTCTTCAGAAACCCACTAGATATGGAAGCATCAACTTCATCTATGCAGGAACCAACGTATACTCAATAAGGAACTAATTTTCATTGTATATGGCAGCCACTCTGCCTAATATCATGATTTTTCTTCAGCCCTTGTCCCACACAGCATTCTTTGTTCTCTACTCGCTCTGTAGCGACTCGTTATTTCACTCAACATATTTCATTAACATGTAACACTCTTTGCACTTTCCTCTTCAACATCATACTCTCAATTCTCAGCCCCTTCAATTCCATTCGCTCTCTCTTCTTCCCACAGCGTAGCATAGGTTCACTCAGCCTTCTTCCTCTACATAGGCACCTTCGGCCTCTTCTCATACAACAATACAACCTCTCTTGGGGTGTCTTTCCTCTACACAGACACTCTCATCCTATCTCTGTAGAATAGACTCACTTGGCCTCACACTGCAATGCACACACATACGCATAGATATCTCCACACAACTCTCTTTGGAAAAAATGTTTCTTACCCCCACATTTCTCAACTGCAATCCTAGGTTTTGTTCCTCTATTGCACACTCACCAATGTTGCCTTTACTTCCATTCACACTACCCGAGAGTGTACTCCTACACTGGATTCTCCATCCTACTTTTGTGTCTCATAACTTGAATGTTTTCACTGCATTAAAAATGAGGATGGGCACATGAGTGGTCTCCATACTAAGAAATAATTCTCAGTCAAACTACACACTATGACAAGGCATTCTTCCATACACAAATAAATTTCATGTTCCTAAGGCTTTGATATTCGTTCAAATCCTTGTAGCATGCAAGAAATATCCTGATGCCTTGTCTCAACTTATGACAGACTTCAGTCCTCTCTTCCTTGACTTAGTGATCTTTGAGAATTTCACACTTGATTCTAGCGACCAACTCCTCTGTGCTCATTTGCTTTCTAGTTACTGAATCATCCATCATGCATACTCCTCTGTGTTGATCTTTTGGAGCCCAAATATCGTGTAACTTTATTAAGAAAGTGTTACGGTATTACAATACTTTTATTTGTCATCATCCCCTTCTTATTTTTCCTCCATGGGACGGGGTGTTGTGACCACTGGTATAGCACTTAAGTGCTAAGACCTTTAGTATCTATCCGGGGGCCTATATCCTTATGTGTTTTCTCTCCCTCATGGTTATTTGAGCTCTATGACCAAGTGCCAACACCTCAAAATCTCCCTAGTATTGTAACCTTTTTAAATGGCAATTATAGCAGAGTTACGAAATCCTCATCCTTTGATATTCTCCATAGCACTTAGGTCATATCCCTACTCTGCACCCTTGGTTATTTGGGTCTCCATGACCAAACTCCAATCCACATCGAAGGCCCCCTATATCGTAACATTTTTAAATTCCAATTAGAATGAAGTTACAAAATCTCATTCCTCCGATATTTCAACCTCTGAGATGTTGTCATGTTGTTGTCATCATCTCCACGCAGTGTCTGCTTGGTGTTGACACGTGTCACATGGATTTTCCCTATTAGGCCACCCAACAATGTTGATTATGACTACGACATTTCCTCCATACTGCCACATCATGTTGACATCATCTACTATTGGCGGCTCCTTAAGGCCAATTAACTGTTGCCATGTGTCTTGTCTTAAGGAGAGAGAAAGGGTCCCTTGGTCCATGGTTTTGCGAAAAAAAAAATGTAATTCTCTACTCCATAAAATCTTGGTGCTTTTAAATGAATTCAATTATTAATAACTTACGATATCATCTCTGAAGTTTCAAAATTTCTAGGCTCTGATATCCCTAGGTTCTTGCCTACTCCAATGTTCTGATATGCCAACCTTTTGATATTCAATGGTTCCAATGTTCTTCCTACTCAGCCCTTCTAATATCCAACATTTTGAGATACATCCCCCTTCCATCAAAAATTTCAAAAAAAGGAATTACAACAGAGTTACGAAAACCCCAACCTCTGATATTCATTTGGGTTACAAGGTCCCGAAATTTGGGGTCAGAAATTAAGCCTCCTCCTAAGGACTTCAAGATCCATACTTTGGCTGACAATATTTTTTTATCCCAAGACCCATTCATGGACTTCCACATACCATTGGAAATATCTTTCCGAGCATTAGCCAACTATGTTAACTCCAAGAGCATTTGAGTTGATCTCTTCAGGAGAATCTCCTCCAAATTCTAGGACTCCCGACCATCATAGCCATCATTTTATGGATTCTCCAATAAGCCTACTACTGTGATGATTCTCTACAGAGAACTGCGCAACCATAGGACTCTTGATGTTGACACAGTAAGCACATCAATGTTATCATATTTTTCTATCACAACTAGCCTAGTGGACATCAATGTTTTTATTTCTTAACATTGTTCTAGCACATACATCCATGCTAATCTAGTTGACATCAATGCCAACACACTTGCTAACTACTAGACAATTCCAACTTCCCAACTTGAAATCCCAGCATGACTGTTGACAATAATGCCAACACACTTACTTCCACTAACAGGACAGACAATGCAAATTTTCCAACAATCTCCGCCTTTGGCATTGATGGTAACACTTCTTCACATCTCCACTTTGATGTCAATCCTCATGTTGCTTCCACACATCTCCCTGTATGAGCCACCAATGGCTTTCTTTCCTCTGCTTGGGCCATCACATATTTCTTTCCAATACACTTCTCTCCCCCTTTGAAATCAATGGAAAATGGCTACAAGTTGCTTCTTCTCCCCAATGAGATCATTTGATTATCCATGACCAAGGAGGCTAACCGCTGATGTGCATTTTTCTCTACAAACTTCTCTTTAAGGACTGATCGTTGTTGCTACTCTATAAACTGGGCATATGTTATATTCTCCCCATGAACATGTACTACCTATGCTTTGATTTTTCTAGTTCTGAATGCCTTAGGTTGCTGGTTAAGTAATCTCTCCACTAATGCATCTTTTGTATGAATTAAAATGAATTGATACCAATTAAAATTTCTCATGGTATTGTTGGTGCATGCAAATACCAACCAATGGTGATACATTTCAACTTTCTCTTCACTATTGTTGTTATTGACGAGACTATGTTTACTTCTCTTGAGCATCTTCAACACTTCTCTCCTTGATATCATACTTCTAGAATATGGACTTATTTTTAAATAATACCAATTATGCCAAGAAATTGATATAGATTGGATGTTATACCACGTAAACTCTCATAGCTTTTTCTCAAAAAGAAATGCCTATCTGCACAAAAAAGTTTCTCCACTTGAACCTAAGACTACCAATTGACATAGCCATACCAATTGATGGTTAAGGGACATCCAAATCTTGTACCAATTGTGTTTCATGAACAAAATACTACTAGGAATAATCAAACTCACAACATAAATGAAATAAGGGTGTTTCACCCAAGATAAAAACCTTTCATTTCCTGAGCAAACTTTTTTATTGAGGCTAATGATCATTGCCTAATTCTACTTACTAAAGCAACTCCCCCTGATCAATGCTTTTTGATCTCCTGCAACTTCTTCCTTTATTCTATGTGGGGACTGATCCTATGGACCTAACTTGATTCCACACTTCTATTGCAGCACCTCTTCTTCTTTCCACAACATAATATATTGTTGTGTACTCACCCTAAAATCATGTTTGTTGCTCTCCTCCTCTCTCTTTCAATTTTGATAAATTTGAAATAAACAAATAAATTATTGTAATCAACAAGGGGACTCGACCATACCTTCAATAATCATATGCACCTATTTATCTTTGCCTTATAGATTCCATCATCTAACTTATTCAGCCTCCCTTGAGGCCACTCTCTTCCTTTACTAAAGAGAAATAGAGGATTTACTCCCCCTAAGCAGATCATTCTCCTTCTTCTTCCAAACTTTCAAAGGTTGAGACCTGACAGAAGCATTACTTTTTAGCTTCTTCTTTGCCCATGTTTTGGTTTTATCTTGGCTACACATGGTTAGAGGAAACTTCTCTTTCAAGTCCTCTTGTTTAACCCATGTCTTCCTTCTTCAATTTTGTTTTGTTTGTAAGATAATGGTAATTGGTTTATTGTTTCTCCTTTTCCTTACCTGAAGCTTGAACTTATCATAGCGTGCGATTATAGAGGGCTCTCTTCCTCCTTTATTTTTCAAGTCCTTTTGATACTGAGCAGTAAATATAAACTCATAATTCGTTGATCTTTTGTTTATTCTTGTATTCAAAGCCTGAGATTCTACATTTGCATGCATATGCTAAGGATCATTCCATTTCTTCTCATATTTGCAGCTTTATCTCTTGTGCCCAAGATTTTCACAATTGTATAATTTGACATGGAATCAGAATGGAGCATAGGAGTTACTATTCTCAACAACATTCTTGTCAAAACTCATATCACTCCAAACATGCTTACTCCTGGCCACTTTGTGCATTCTTGGGTTGTGTTACCCAAAATATCTTTTTTTCTTGCATGCCAACTACATTCTATGGCTTTATGTCAAAAATTATAGCAAGAAAAACAATAACCATGAAAAGGATTTTCATGACATAATTTACCTTTTCTTTGAAGGCTTTTTCCTTAGGGGGGAAGGACTTATGTTGGTTCTTTATGTGCCTTCCATGGAAGTTTGCATTACTGCCTTACATTCCTTCTTGTAGTTGTTCGGATTTCTTTTGTTTCTCTCCTCGTAATTGTTTCTTACCAACAACTTATTTTCCTTTATTGTCATTGGAATTTCTAGTTGTCCTTCCATGGGTGGTTGACCTTCCATCCCTTTCTTTCTTGGAGCTTTTTTTTTCATCGACACCCAAACCAGCCCTGATGAGTGGGGATCTCTACTTAACAAGAATCTCATCCAAGGCCTTTTTTCTCTCCTCAAGCTACTGATATTGTGGCATCTCATCACTTTCCCTTTCTAGGTCGTGTGTCAACGATACAACTTCATTTTGTAGTCTCTCACAGTAAGCTTCCTTCTAATTTAGTTGAATAGCTAATTGTTGGGAAAATTATTGAGAGGGGGGGTGAATCAGTATTTTAAAACTCACTTAAACCTTTTAATTTCTTATTCATATTTTTGTATACTATTGTCATTTAGTAAAATAGCATATGTACGTGACTTTAGTAAAGGAAAATAATGTATATCTAGTTAGCTAACTTTTCATATATTTCATTATATTTTCTACTTTAACCGATGTATCATTACTTCATTATCCTTTAATTAAATAGTAACCATGAGCAGTAAG
>APFE030535851.1:0-15497 GCA_000404065.3 Pinus taeda | reverse complement strand
ACCACTATTGGATGTTCAGATGATATGCCTTATTTCTTAATCATGTATGCATTAATGGTATGAACCTTTAAAGTTTAGTAGTATTGCTTTAATCACTGTGTCTAACTATTTAGGTACAGTAATCTTGAATGATTTAATATCTGTGTTTTGAGAATGCGGTTATCTATATAATTGTATTTTTAGGATATAGAACATCAAAAGCTACGCTTTAGAAGTTCAAATAGATTCCCGTGATAGTTTTATTTACGTACATTTCTGTCAATAGTTTTAGTCATCCACCTATCGCTACTGTTATCTACAAAGTATTCATTCATCCCATTCATCTATTTCTGGGAAACTAGTCCCATTATCCCCAGTCGAAGCCACTACACCAAACGGAAAAGGAGCTGCACTAAGGTCCGGACCGGGTGGTTTCCCCCAATGTTGGTGCAACGATTTTCGAGGCATCAACAACAGTTTACTGACTGTTCATCTTAGAAATGGTGCAATGCTCATGAGTAGGCCTTCTACTGTTAATGAGTTAACTCAGCTTAGAAATTGCATAGAGATGATCAGTAGGCCGGCCTCCCGATCTCAGTTGAGTTTTTCGAGCCAGCAACTCCTAGTAGCAGACTTGCTGTTCCCTCTAGGAATTGCAAATTTTTGCTACCAATGACTGAGCAGCCAACTTCCAGTTCCCTCTAGGAATTGCATAGTTTCTGTTGCAAGTGACTTGAGTAGCCAACTGGGAGTTCCCTCTGAGAATTCCATAGTTTTGACTGCCAGTGACCCCATCAACCAATTGTTAGTTCCCTCTGGGAATTGCGTAGTTCTGGCTGCTAGTGACCCAAAAGCCAACTGGCAGTTCCCTCTAGGAATTGTGTAGTTCTAGATACCAATCTCTCAGGCAGTTCCCCAGAAAAACTGCAAAAACCCTCCCTGCTGACCCTTTATGAAACCTAGCTTGTTCCTCTATAAAATTGTGCAAATTTGGCTTTCCAGTCCCCGCTGACTGTTTGTTCATGAAAATGCACAGAGCATGCATGCCTTGCCCTCCCATAGCCTAGACTGTCCTTCCCAAAATTTACGTTATTTTTCCTCCCAAACGAGCTAGACCTTGGAGACAGTCACTGTCAACTTAGATTGTCTATTCCCATCTTCCAATGAATCTTGTGTAGTCTTCATCAGTAGTTATTCAGAGACATCATCCCGCATCACCACCCTACTTCCTTTCTTGGTCACCTGCATCCAAATGATCTTGTGTCATGGTAGACTAGGAGGTTTTGGATTTGATGTCGTCTCCTCATGAGTGACTGCAGGTACAGGCACACCAACAAACATGTCAAGAAGACGAACGAGATGAATGAAGGGAGCACATGTAGATGGATAGGTTCACCAATGGATGAACAAATGAAGCATGTAAAGTGGATGACTGCGACAAACATGCACCTTCGCAAACAAGCGGGCCTATCAAGCCTTCCAACATGAAAGCAAGGAACAAAATGATAAATCTTCATCAAGCGAACCAAGGACCATCGAAGAATCCATGCACTTCGCGATGTGGAGGTGAAGCTATGATACACCATAAATACATCCATCACTCAACAGCAACACGAATGTACCAAAATTGTCTTGTCAAGTGATGTCGAGTTAAGTAATGAGTCATGTTGCCCACATCTTCACTATGGGCTTGTTTTCAATCAATGTGATGTAATGTGGAAGTCGAAGAGACCAACTTGTTCAAACATAGAGTCATGTAAGTTGGAAATTCATGGAAGTCGAATAATCATGAGGGTAGTCAAACAATCACAACGATCAGTTTCACCCTTGGCTATAAATAACCCCCTCATTTGTACATGAAAGGAATTTTCACCTTAGCTCCTCCCACATAGCCAAGAGAGTCTGTCATATTTTATTTGAGTAAGTAGTGGCTGCAACATCTCGCTAACGGGGTTAGTGATGTATGGTGTAATTATGTGTCTTGGAACTTTCGCTTAATTTAGAAGACTGTTAACAGACCATCACATTTTCACACATGTATTCTATTTGTTGTAAGACTGATCTTTAACACTTGTAATGCATGTTGCTTTAACCCGTGTTCTATATCTAAACTCATTCATTGGTTGTAATACATAATCTATTAATGGAAATGTATTGTATATCTTGTTAATGTTGTCCCATCCATGTCGACTGCCCTGCTGGACATCAGACAGACCTTTCACATGAACCTTTTGTAACAACTGTTGCACTCATTCAGACTAATCCATGAGTATTGTACGTGTTATCTTACCTTGTATGTTATGACTCCTGCATCTGAGTGGATTGCTATGTCGGAAGTTGTGTATGTCCTTTTACGTTGTGTGTTGCTAGCCAAGTTGGGACTGATCCCTTTCAACCTGTAACTCACCTTCACTCTCTTCCCCTCACAGTGAAAGAATCATTGACACAAGTACACTTACACTCACCAGCCATGCGAGCCTCACTTACCGAAGACAAAGAATACCACTTTAATGTGTTGACAAGCAAGAGTTGAGGAAAATCCTTAAGACAATGGCAATCGGGCCATCATACTGGATGGGACTCCCACACCAAATGGTGTGAAGTCTAGTTGGGACTTCATACCGGGCTGACACCCTAAATGTTGGCGGGTCCAGCACCGTCAAAATTTCTAACCCTAAAAGGAGGGTAGCTAGTTGTACATGGCTGAATTTCCCCTCACACTTACTCATCAAGCATCTAGTCAAAGTAGTAACTCACACTCCCTCTCGCATGACTCAGCAGTTGGTTACTCGTCACCTCCCAGAATTGAACATGAGATTTCATATCAATACCTTCGCTCCATTTTTCCCATCACTCGTCAGTTCGCGAAAGTAGTCATATTGATACCAAGCATACATTATCTTCCACACAATCTAAGAAGCCAAAAGCCACTCCCACAGGAGTTGTTGTATCATCGATAGAAGAAGTAGTCCTTGCTACTCTTGAAGGTTTGGAAGAAGCTATTGAAAACAGAGAGGAACCTCCAATATTATTTGAGGCCAAATAAGGCACCCTTGTGGTCTTGGGATCAAACTCCATTATAGGAGGAGGAGAAGGAAGCAGAGGAGGTGGAGGCAGAGATGAATTGATAGACTCTGATCCAGAACCATCAGATTCTGAAGGAGAGGAAGAAGATTAAGAGGACGAAGAAGACAAAGAGATGGCTGACCCAAATCTTGAATAGATGAATCAGGGACCATTGGCTCTCCCAAATGTTTTGCACAAGGTGGAAAACTGAACAGAGAGAATGAACATCAAGTTCAACCCTGACAGCATGGTGAAGGAAGAAGACCACTTAGATAACTTGTAACTACAACTGTAGACCCTTGATGTACGTTATGATGACGTAGCATGTAGACTATTTCCATGTGCATTACACAACCATGCAATTCCTTGGTATCATAACCTTCCAACCAACTACATATAGAACTGGGGTTCTTTCAAATGTATGTTCCTTGAAAAGTTTGTTGATGACAAGATCCCAACCATGCTACTAAAATAATTGGGAAGGCTTGGGATGGAGGGAAAAGAGAAAGTGAAAGATTTCAATCAGAGGTCTATGTGTATTTTGAACAAGTTTGCAGAAGATCCCAAACCTCATTACTCCATCACTATCGACTATTAAACATATGCACTACTAACCACCATTGCATAGTTCATCAAGCAAGCCACAAAGCCAACATTTTTAGAAAGCTGCAAAGAGGCTATTTTTGTTAAGAAAGACTTGCATGCCATTGGAGTCGTCAAGGATGAAAAATCAACAAAATATTCCAAGGATATGAGCAGAAATACCTAACCAATGGTGAGAAAGGGTAGAGACAAGGAAGAAACTAATATTGATACCCTCACCGCCTCATCAAGAACTTGACCACCGAAATGTCTGAACTCAAGCAATGGAAGATGCACAAAATCATGAGTAGCCATCTGCCCAGACATAGATAGGAAAGAAGTTCATCAACTAGCTCATCAAGCAACAACCGATTCGGTTCCAAATTTCTGCAGGAGGCTATGTTCCAATTCAATCAATGTGCTAGTCCTAAGTTTTGTTCCTTCCATGAATAATTTGATCCCGAGAACTCTTGTTCGGACTGGAAATGATTTGTTACCTCTGTCTGTACTCATACACTCGATGCGAATGGTGACATACACGAGCAACTGGAATACACTGATGATAATGAAGAATTTACACTTGATGAAGCACGAAGTTCTAGGCATGTGGTGAATGCATAGCAATGCTCACAAGTAGTCTCAAAGACGAACACCAAGAAGCAGCCCCAAAAGAAAAATTAACATTACCATCTTAGGAGTAAAGCGGACCCCGCTACAATTGAGGAGATGCAAGAGAAAGTGATACATCTGATAAAGAATGGTGATCCACCACTTGCCTCAAACCAACAAACGCAAAGAAATTCCAGGAAGACAATGGTGGATAAGAGTATGTCCATAGGCAACAAGTTGCAAAACACTTTGCCAAATAGCAAGAACATTTGTTCCATTCCGAACACATCAGTGAGTCTACCACCTCTAGATTACAACATAGTCGATGACATGAAGAAAACTCGATCGAACACCAGTTTTTTTGAGTTAGCCAATGTCCAGAGTCAGTGAGATATCCTGCTACGCGCATTAGAACAAACAATAAAAAACTGCGCAACCTCTACCAGCAAGGCGGCATGAACACCTCCTGGATCGCTATCCATTGTGCTCAATCCACTCCATATGGAAGAAACAAACTCAAGCTTCCCCACATTCTTGCTTTCATTCGAAGTTTTCAACTATAATGTCCACAACTGCTTGGTTGATTCTAGCGCGACATCAAATGTCATGCCGCTCTCCATTGCTGAGAAGATGAATGCACGATGGAGTGAAACATCCACGAGAATCATCGAACTTGACAGAAAATCAGTACCAACCATTGGTGAACTACGAAATGTGATCATATGACTATTCCATGATAGTCGAGTCCACCAGTGCATTAACATAGTGGTTGTGGACATATTGAAAGCATACGATCTACTGCTTAGCAAAGACTGGTCCAGCAAGCTAGATGGATACTTTTCCACAGGCTGGTCTCACATGTGGCTTCTATACAAGGGAATATGCAGCCAAATCCAGGTGTTATCTAAGAGGTATATGAGACACAATGTCACTCCCCTTAACGACGATAATGAATCATTGGCTTTCGCAGAAGTCATGTTTGGAAACTACCCCCTAGAAAAGACATTGGAGTGTCATGCTGCACGACCTACTCAAACCTCATTAGACAAGCAGTTGGGACTCCTTCCTCACCCAACTGATGATTATGAAACTTGTACAATTTGCTTTTCTGATAGTAGTATTAGTAGTAGTACAAGCACACAAAATGGTCCATGTACAGACAAGATGTGAGCCATGAGTCTTGACAAGTTAGGAACACATGATGGCTCAAGGACCAAGTGTATCTCAGTCATCTAAAACAATGGACAATGCATGATTTCAAGCTTTTTGAAGTTCGAAGTCACAAACAATGATATTGAAGCACTCAGGTTGAGCACACAAAGGACCAACACTATGATGAACAAAGCAACATGGGAATCTACCATAATCCAAAGATGGCCAATCTCGATACACATTATATACTGCAGTAGGAACCAATCGTTGACCACTTGATCGAACAGTACCAAGATGGGTCTCCACGAGTAGATGATGACCTGAGTACCCACTACATGCAAACAATCCAACATGAGATTCCAGGTAAAGGAGAAGACAATCCATTACAACAAAGAATAGGTAAAACATACATGTTGTTTGTACTCCTTTCACCAAAAAGATTGACTAACATTTTGAGTGTTTGGATTACTTGTAAAGTTTGTCATCATACCTTATTTTCTAACTTAAATCCTGCATGCAAGAAATCTAGGAAGATAATGCTTACGCATTGACTTTAGAAACTTAAACCATTCTCGGAATAAAAACAACTACCTCGTTCCATCATCCGAGCCCATGATGCACACAGTACCTAAAATAGTGGTGTTGTCTTCACTTGAAGGTCTTCTAGAATGCCACCAGGTTCTAGCAGCGAAACCCGGTGTATTGGCATTGGTCGACGAGAAAATTGGTTCTCACACGTATCATTTGCAATCACTTCAAAGGAGGATTTATAATCCTCCTATCAATGGCCAAGTCCTAAACCATTAGTTTTAGTAGGTCGGGTCGCGCTTGTGCCATGTACATAGTCTAATTGCTACTTGTCATTTCATTTGGATTGTTTTCCTTATCATCTTTGCTTTCGCTTTGTTTGATTCTACTTACTATTTTTGTTCACATTCATTTTGTTTGTTTGATATATTACTAGTTTTGTTTCTGGAAATAAGTGTTGCCACCTACTACATTATGGCTTTTGAATAGAGTAAGTGGCTAAAATTTGAAGAGACTCATGACACTGCAGAACTTAGCAAGTCTTGTGTCCATTTTCATTATGCTTGGTTACAACCTTCGGCCGATGAATTCCTAATTGAAAATATGAACAGTTTGTAAGGGAAGCTTTGGCCCAACCATGAACTTGTGTCCACACTAGGAAGCCCCATTCCTATACTCAGCCTTCTTCTTTGTGTCTTTAAGCTAATCCAACTAGTAGAAATGGAGAAGGGGAAAAATTTAAATGAGCAAACCTATGTCAGAGGTCTTACACACTTCTTTGAAGGAACAACCTCTTTTGCTCTCAATAAGTCAGGATCCCTCTTCCGCCCCAAAAATAAATAAGTGCCTATGCACAGTTCTCTTAAAAAATACAAAGACAAAAGAAGAGAAAGGCTTCCTGCATAGAGAAATGAAGCATACAACTCCATTGAGGTACTGAGTAGGCTCGCTGGCAGTGGAGAAATGTCTGTGTTCCTACGCGACTCCATCGGGGTACTATCTAGGCTTGCTAGCATTAGAGCAACACCAGAGATGAAAACTTATGCTCTGAAAATCTTCAACTCGTGAACTAAACTACCCTTCCCAGATTAGAAACACTGATATCTAAGTTGAACTTTTGATTGTGTTTGACTGAGTTGGCAAAGGGTGAACCATGTATGTCCATGGGTTAAGTGGGGAAGCTAAAGTAACTTGCACAACAATTCAGTAGTCCCCAAAAGACCAAGGCCTTGTGCTAGCAGTGAACAGAAACAAAGAAGTGGGAGTTCTACCAGTGTGTCTCCAAGTGTTGGAACGACTACAACCACCCTCCAAAATTTTGGCGTGTACCAATTTCGGAGCCTCCCTTGAAGAGTTTCACTTAATGACTGTGCACACTCAAGTTCACTCTGTAAGCTCATGTGAGTCTTTACATTCACATTTATTGTTTATTACATTTAAGTCTCTTCATGTTGATGTCTAAGTAATTCTTGCGAACAAGTTCTAGTTATGCTCAAAGTCTTTCCTTTGTATGTGTTTGTTGTGTTCGCCATGAAAGAATCTGTCACACTCACACACAGAGTCACATTCACTGTCATGCAAGTGTTGTCTCAATCATGAACGATCAATCACGAGTGTCGTGCTTGTCGCTTACATCGTCGGTCAGTGATGTTGAACATGTGCGTTTGGATGGTTTGGTTGTTTTGTCGTCAAGTCATGCAAGTGTGTGTTTGTATGATCACCTATGCATTTTTCGACTGTTCACACACTTCATCATTTTTGCTAAAGTTTTGATGACCAGACTCCTCACTAACAGTTGGACCATCACCTTACTTTCAAATCAATCGATTGTCAACCAAAAAAATGTAGAAGCACCAAGCTAGTTCTTTTAAGATGCACTGCCCGCAAGCAACTCAATCAGTGCTCATGTTGGCCACCCAGACAGTCAGACCCGGAAATCACCCTGGGACTGACTCCCCTAAAAAATTGCATAGATGCCTTTGACCTTACCCACTAAACTAACTAAGGAAATTGCACAAACAAGTTGGACAAACACCGAGTGTCCATCCCTGACTCATTCAGAAAATTCGCAGTTTTCCCAGTTAGTCATCCGGAAAGTTGACCGACTTTTCATCTCAGAAATTGTACAGTGCTCACGAGTAGGCCTTTTGCTACCCATCAATCATCTTAACTCAAAAATTGCGCAGAGATGATCAGTATGCCAGCCTCACAGCCTTAGTGTAATTTTCCCAACCAGCAGCTCCTAGCAACAGACTGGCTGTTCCCTCCAGGAATTCTGCAGTTTCTACTGCTAGTGACTAAGCAACCAACTGCCAATTCCCTCTCAGAATTGTGCAGTTCTGGCTTCTAGTGACCCCAGTAGCCAACTAATTGTTCCCTCTACAAATTATGTTGTTTTGGCTACTAGTGACCCCAGCAACCAACTACGAGTTCCCTCTGAGAATTTCATAGTTCTAGTTGCCAGTGACCCAACATCCAACTGGTAGTTCCCTCTGGAAATTGCGCGGTTTTGGCTACCAATCTCTCGGGCAGTTCTCGAGAAGAACTATGCAATCCCTGCCTACTGACCCTTCATGCAGCCCGGTCCGTTCCTGAGGAAAATTGTGCAAATTTAGCTATCCAACCACCATTGACTATTTAGTACAGAAAATGCGCAAAGTATGCCTACCTTTCCCTCTTGCATCGAGGACTTTCCTTCCCAAAATTTGCATAATTTTGTCTCCCAGCTGAGCCAGACCTTGCAAACACTCACTGTTGAATCAGATTGTTTGTCCCCATCTTCTAATGACTCTTGGCAATTTTTAGCAACAGTTGCTCGGAGCCATCATCACACATCAAAACATTGCTACCTCTCCCAGTCACCTACATCCGAATGATCATGTGTCATGGTAGTCTAGGAGGTTTTGGATTTAATGTCGTCTTGCCATGAGTGACTGCAGGTACATGTACACCAACAAACATGTCAAGATGATGAATGAGATGAACGAAGGGAGCACATGCAGATGGATAGGTTCGCCAACTGACGAATAAATCAAGCATGCAAAGTGGACGAATGTGATGAACATGCACCTTCGCGAGCAAGTGAGCATGTCAAGCCTTCTAGCATGAAAGCAAGGAACAACATGCTAAAGATTCATTAAGTGAACCAAGGACCATTAAAGACTCCACGCACTTCGTCATGTGGAGGTGAAGCTATGATACACCATGAAGACATCCATCACTCAACAACACTTTTACTAGCTCGGCATGCACTCTAATAGTAGCACAAATGTACCAACATTGTCTTGTGAGGTCATGAGTCATGTTGCCCACATCTCCACTATGGGTTTATTGTCAATCAATGTGATGTAACGTGGAAGTCTAAGAGACCCACATGTTGAAACATAAAGTCATGTATGTTGGAAAGTCATGGAAGTTGAACGGTCATGATGGTAGTCAAACAACCACAATTGTCAATTTCACCCTTGGCTATAAATACCCCCCTCATTTGTACATGAAAGGACATTTCACCTCAGCACCTCCCACATAGCCAAGAGAGTCTGTAATATTTTCTTTAAGTAATTAGTGGCTCCAATGCCCCACTGACGGGGTTAGTGATATATGGTGTAATGATGTGTCTTGGAACTTTCGCTTAATTCAAAAGCCTCTTAACAGGCCAACACATTTTCACACATGTATTGTATTTTCTGTAAGACTGATCTTTAACACTTGTAAGGCATGTTGCTTTAACTTGTGTTCTACATCTGAACTGATTCATTTGTTGTAATGCATTATCTATTAATGGAAATGTGTTGTATATGTTGTTAATGTTGTCCTGTCTATGTCGACTACTCTATCAGACATCAGACAAACCTTTCACATGAACCTTGTTGTAGCAATTGTTGCACTCGTTCGGGCTGATCTGTGAGTGTTGTACGTGTTATCTTACCTTGTTTGTTGTGACTATCATAGCCGAGTGGGATGCTCTGCCAGAAGCTGTGTATGTCCTTTTGTGTTGTGTGTTCCTAACCAAGTTGGGACTAGTCCTTTTCAACCTAGAACTCACCTTCACCCTCTTCCCCTCAAAGCGAAAGAACCATTGATAGAAGTACACTTAAACTTGCCAGGCATGTGAACCTCAACTCCCGAAGACAAAGCAAACCACTCTCCTGTGCTGACAAGAAAGAGTTGAGGCAAATCCTTAAGACAATGGCAATCGAGCCATCATACCGGATTGTACTCCTACACCAAACGATGTGAGTTCTAATTGGGACTTCATATTAAGGTAATCCCCTGAATGTTGGCAGGTCCAGCACTGTCAACACCTCCACACTACTATATCGAAATCTCATGCATCAAGGTACTTCTATTTCTGACTGTTGACTCCCATTAGTTTGCTCCAGTCCGACACGTTAACGGGCAATGAATCATGATTATGTTGGATCCCGACGTACGACGAGGATTCAAATTGACCATTGTAACAATTCTTATCTTTGTGATCTTGGACACCTTCACGATCGGTATCCTCTATGTTGACAGGACAGAGGTCTTCTTCCCAAAGCTCATTTATACTCCTTGATGACATCAGATATGACTAACTGACATATCTATCCATGTGATTCGATTTGAGCAACGTCATGTTCTAAGGGAATCTACTTAAAAAAAGTTACCTTCCTCACTTGGGGCCCTCCAACAGGCTCCAAGTTCACAAGGTTGCCTCAAGGTTTTCCCTCTGCTCTCTTGGCTCCTTTTTTTGTAACTGAGATCATTATCTCTACAGGAGGAATTTACGTAACTACTTTTGCCCACAACTTCCTTTGAACTATCTAAAATGTGAACCTCTTTTTCAACATCTTTTTTCCATTATTTTATGGTTATCTATTAATTTTTTTTATTAAATATAATCAGAAAATATTCCTGAGTTATTCATATCAAACCCTTAACATGCCCCATAAATTACGAATTTAACAAAAGTAACTAAAATATTTTCACATTTATTGAGGAGTATTACACTATGTCAACTTTTAACATAATTATATTTTTTAATATCTCCAAATTACCACTAAAATGGAATCCTCCCTATTACCGATTCAATATAGATCCTCCCTATTACCAACTCAATATAAATCTAAAATTACACGTTATCTAAACAACACTGATTTTTAATAAAATATATTTTTTTTTTATTTCTTTTCCAAATTAACATGAGTTTCAAATCATCCTATGATTAATTCTATGGAAAATAAACTTTAAATAAATATAATTATAATAACTAATTTATTAATTTAAATAATTATTTAAAATTTTTTCAAATTCAATAATTAATTTAGGAAATATAACCAAAAAATATTTCTAATACAATCATTCTAACTAAATTTTATATTTTACATATTGTTTTTTAAAAATCCTACTAAATCCTAAAATTAAAAAAAAAAAAAATTAAATCTTTTAAAAATATTGTAAAAAAATTATTTAAAAAAATAAAATCTCAACCCATTCACAAAACGAAACCATTTAAATCAAATAATAGCAACTAAATTCTAAATTTTGAATAGTACATTGACTTAGCTAGTAGATTCAATTTGGCACAGAGTTAATGAACCTTTATACTTGGTGGTTTCCAAGACCTACTAATTTGTAATGGAATTAACAAGTGGTCAACCTTTACCCAAATGACATGTATTCATGGGTTTGGCAGTAGTGTTGCGGATATCCATATTCTCATTTGTATTGTAACTTTTGACCTCTTAAACAACCACAAGCTTGATTTTGACCATAAACCTTTAACTTTAACTCTAAACCTTGACTTTCATACTATCCACATGCAGGAGAATTGTGAGAAATAAAGTAGATATCTTCTTAAACTATTCAAATTGTGATGTAAATGGCTTAATGTATAATAATAACATTGATCACATGTACCACAGGTTTACTACAACCCTTTCAACTACAATTAACAAGTTCTATTTCAAATACAATTAACAAGTTCTCTAATGAGGTTCAAATACAATTAACAAGTTCTCTAATGAGGTGTTGTATAAAAAGAGTAATAGAAGTTTCAATCCTTAGTATGATGATAATTGTAAATTTTCCAAGAAAGTGATTAGATATGCTCCTAACAAGACTCTAAAGCTTGAAAAAATAAATATGTACAAAGGTCATATCAAAAGGAAGAAAAGATCCTATATAAATAGGAGGCAAACATCTTCTTCACCTTTCTAAAGTTGAGGCCATAAAGCTTTGGAGGAAAATATTTGTTCTAAAACAAAAGAAAATAATTTTATCTCTTTAGAGAACTAGGATATCTATGTTAAGAATCTTTATGATTTCCCTGCCACCATAGGAACCATCTCTAACATTAGTATAGAGGAGGATATATTCTCTTTGGAAGACATTGAGGAGGACATCCTCTCTTTGGAAGACATTGATTTTGGGATTAAAAAACTCGCTAATGGGGAAGCTAGAGATATTGAAGGCTACCAAGTTGAAATTCTCAATTTGGAAAGGTTTTTCCTCATCCCTCATATAGACAAACTCATAAATCTAGTAGTGAAACACGGTTTCCGTAAAGCTTAGATGCAAAGACTTATTTTCCTATATTTAAAAAAGAGGATAAAAACATTCCATTCAACTATAAACCCATTATGATTAACCACATTTTAACCACAATTATTGAATAAAATTAATTATTTGATTAATTAAAGCTATATTAATAATGCTCTATTTTTATTAAATAATAATTTTGTCCCACTGCCATTTTTTGTTAAATTCAATTATATATAGATATATTCAATTTGATTATATTAATTATGCCCAATAAATTTAAATAGATGAACTGTAACGAAGAAGGTGGGACATAGTGAATAATTTATGTAATAATTATTAATTCAAACCCACGATTAGGCAAACTAGCGATACATCAACGTTTCCATTCCCTACAAAATAACAACTCCAACCCTGAAAGGCTTCGGAATTGCGAAATATTCTTCGTAATCTATGTATCAGAAAACCAGTCAGGATCTCCTAGCTAATACAAAATTCACCATTCATGCAATAAAGCAAAAATAATTATAGAAAGAAAGCTTTTTCTCTTTAAAGATAGCTATTTCAGCCAAGAAATCCGGTTTGCTGCCACACCGCGTTTCGAACGCGGTTCATGTCTCGGCTCTTCACCCCGACCCCTAGCGAGACGGACGATGTATTAAAAATCCGACGGCGGGCGTGCTCCCTAGCCAGGTACTCGTGCGGTGGTAGCCTCTCCTCCTCGTCGCCGGCCACGTGGAAATCGTCGGCGTCGGCGTACTGCTCTTTCCGGCTGTCGACTCCCAGTATTTTGCTCCAGTCAGGCACGTTAACGGGCGCCGATTGATGATGATGTCGGAGTCCGGCGTACGACGGGGATTCAAATTGATCGTCGTTACAATTCGTATCTTTGGAATCAGCTTCGACACCTTCAAGATCGGCATCGAGGTCTATGTCGACAGGCCACAGGTCTTCTTCCCACAGCTCTATGTTTATACTCCCTGACGACGACATCGGATATGATCTATCCATGCCATTCGATTCGAACCAGTGAGAGGGGTTCTTCATCATGTACTGCCCACTTACCACTTCCATCCCTGCCAATACTCTAATTTGTTTTCTTGATTTTCCACGGAGAACGATTCTTCAACAGATCGTTTCCAGAGACAGACAATGAGCGTCGTGGGCGTGGATCAAATGCCCTCCCGGCTATTGCCCATGCCCATCTCTTCAGGCCTCCACATTTCAACCAAGCTCCCATTTATACTGCTCCCTCCATGCCGCATTTCCCTTCATTTCGAGCGTATCTCATTTCATTTTGCACGCATTTGGCTTCGTTGACATCTCATGGAGCGCACTAAGTACTTGGCTTGCTAAGTGTCAATTTTAATTCCGATGAAAGCTATTGAAATAGATGGAGTCTTCCCTGTTGGGTCGGCCACGTAAGGTGAGCCCATCATCAGTGACGTTGTGTGGGGGCTGCAACATTAAACATTGGTGCACAAATTTATTTTGTGAAATTGACGGGTGGGGAATTGTTGTCCAGGAAGGCCATGGTATTATCATCATATTTTTAACACCAAGTATGTCTTCATATTTTATTTCCGCTTAAAAATGTGTCTCCAGTTCATTGGATAATGCTTAAAGATAGGGTATGTCAACTAATAACAATTAACAACACCATTTTATTCAAATTCTCATATTACAGTTGCCTGTCTCCGATCATATCTTTGCTTTTATGATGTATATCACACCGAATAGAATAGTCTGTTTTTATGATGTACATGACAGTGAGTAGTGGTATATTATTTTTTTGCTTATAATCCACATCATCTTTGAACACAAATCGCAAATTGCGCAGAGGATATATTGTGAAATGGTGCATCATTGCTTTGTAGTTGAGAAGTTGAAGGTTTTTTCTGCACAACACCTCATCTAAACGTATATCAAAGGTTAGTGTTTCAGAGGGCAAGTAGTTCCATACAGATCTGTAGAGATGGTGATAATGTTGTCAGTGAGGACGTGGAATTAGACAGTAAAATTTATTAGGAAACAGAGGCATGATTAAAGGAGCACTTGTGGCTCTTTCCTTTAATTTTGATTTCGTTACCTAGAAAAATATTTATAAAATTATGTTTACTTTTATTTTTTTTAATAAATTGTTTTTAATTTTAAAGGATTTAATAAACTAAAACTGTTGTATTAAATATATTAAAGGTTTAATATTTAGTTTATGAGAGATATTTTTCGCCGGTAAATCATATGATACACATTTTGAACTAATGTTTGTATTCATCGGAACGATATCGACTAAATACGATTTATTTACAGCGAACGCTAATTGGACCAGACCTAGGAAAAGGGGCAAAACATATTAATTAAAAATAAAAACTTATAAGTTAAAATTAAGGATTTTAATTATTATTAAAATATAATTAGTTATACTCTTATTAAATTAAAAGTTTAAAAGTTACAAGAGGATATATGAATTTACATAAAAGTGAATTAACTATCTAATATAATCTTAATTTTTATAGAAATACCCACAACACCACACAACATCTTTTATATATTATATATATATATATATATATAATTATTAAATAATTACATTTAAAGTAATTATTTAGTAAGAAATCTCTTACTATTTAAAATTTTTAAATAATAAATTTTAATTGTTTTAATTATTATTAATAAAACATGAAGATTTCATTTCAAGTAATTATTTTTATTCTTATTAATTAGTTTATATTAGTGTATAATTAATAGCATAAACTAAATGTTATTAAAATACCTCATATCATATAAACAATTGATCAACGAACAAAGGCAAATGAGAGACGGTTACGGGATAACAAGGGGAAACTAACTAATAAGAAAACTAGAACCAACTGTAAAAAGAGGGAGGGGGGAACACTGGCCTCCTCGATTCAAACATGTTGTTTGGTCTTTTTTGCATGCTCTGCTAAAGCAGAAGACTTGGTTCTCCTATGTTTAAGGTCAGGTACATGTTCAGTAATCCTTTGATTAAGTCAATATTTAATTTTAATAAACTTAAAATTTTATATATAAACCATTTT
>APFE030535847.1:38102-74609 GCA_000404065.3 Pinus taeda | reverse complement strand
TGGTCCATTTGATGTATTTGTCCTCTTAGCTTTTGACAGGGTAGTACTGCTCCTTGATGGCATCCCGGAAGTCATTCCAAGTGGGTGCGGCTGAAAATAATGAGCCTGTACTTTCATCCTTCTGCTCGCAGTAGGTTTCCCACCAGTCCTTGACGTGGGGGGCTGCTTTGAGAAGAGCGAAAACAATCTTTCCCGACTTGAAAATTCATGAACAGAGAAATATCCATCTAGCAGATTTAACCATTTATCTACGGCATCTGCGTCTATTTTACCCTCAAAGATGGGGATTTCAAAATTCACTTGTACCTTAAACGGTGTGGCGTTTCCAGAGTAGTTGTTGGAAGCCGATGCGTCGCCTCTGGGTAGCTGCTGAAGGACCTGTTCAAAGCTATCCATCATTGCGTTCCTTTACCGCTTGAGCGCTTCTTCGAGCAAGATTTTGATAGGATCTCCTGCCCCCTCGTCTTTCTTCTCATCTTCCATGGGAGGCCGTCGAGATTTTCGACGCTGGTCTTGCAAAGGTTTGACCAGTTCAAGCCCTAACTCCTTATATCCCGGCCTCGTTGGGGACATGCAAAGAAAAATAGAGAAAAAGCAGACCGCTCTGATACCACTGATCCGGATTTAAATAAGAACGCAACAAAATACAAAGATAACCATATACACAAAGATGCAGCGGAAATAATGCTTCATTTCATTAATGGAAAATACCAAAATATGCTTACAACCAGAAATGGAAATAAACCAGATAGGGCGATGGTAGCTTATCTCTGAGAAGAGATGTGCGGCTACATGCCTCTGAACTGTTCCGAAACTATGTTACAATGAGGCTCGAAGGCCTATTTATTGTTGAGAAACAATGGAAAACCCTTCACATTCCAAAACCTAACCCCAGATGATGAAACGCCAAATTGTGGGCCCCGTTTTGGGTAAATTGGTACATCAATTTCCCGGGGTCATAACTTTGTCATATGATCTCCGTTTGACATGTATGATAGCTCGTTAGAAAGATCTATCCGAGAACTACCACTTTGGGAAGGAAAACATGGGTCCATGGACCCATGTTGCCCCTAGATTTCCCAAAAAATGTCGTTTAGGGCCTCAAAATAGCTCCGGAAGTTCAGGACTTGAAAAACTGCTAAAAATAGTAAATTGTGCTACAATTTAGGAAACTTAAAAGACTGAAAGAGATAGTTGTGGGGGTCCAAATGGGATAGGTGGGTGGCCACCAACATCCACCTGGATCATTTGAGTGACAAAAATAAAAGTTTTGTTTCATATTCTCATGCCTTCACTACCACAAACACAAGTGCATTCAACTCTATATCAATCATGTTCAATTCCCATGAACTTTGTAAGAGAATTGCTTGTGAAAAACAAGTTTCCTAGAATTGACATCTCATTGAGTTGAAACCAAGTTTTTCCGTATCAATTTAAACGAAACACTTCCAAAAAAATAAAATTATACAACTTCATTACAACCAATGAAATAGGATGCTCACTAAAAAAACAACATTCTCTCATAAAATTTTCACATTCATTTTTATTTTTTTATAAAAATTGTAATTAATCATATCACACCATGTTAAGAGTTCATTTTCCTATTAACTGTATTTAAATTAAGTACTACTAGCTATCATGTAACACTTACTATACATGTTATAAATTCACACATATCCTTATTATGAATCGACGACTTTATATTTCATAGCTATTATTAGTAGTATATATAAAACGTAAAGAGCATTTTTCCAAATTTGTTCAGCATTTTATAACCACAAATTCAAATGAAATGATGCATTTCGGTTTGCAGAGCGTTCAATGCTGGGCGTGGCATGCAGAATACCATCGTGACTCCACTCTTGGTCTCTGGCGGAGGCCGCACTAAAATTGGGCAGAATAAATTTTGTGGGGCCAAAGAATGCTGGGCTTGCCCAACCCAAAATCCACCTGATGAAATCCCAACCACCTCCAATCACTAAGATACGTCTTCGGGACATATTTTCACATCTGTGATCTTTTGGAATGGACATTCCATCTCCACGAAGGATATGATCGATATTACGCACTCGTCGTTTACAGGTGTTTTTGCCTTCTTTATCATCTTCACAGCATGCAAAAGGGACCCTTTGACAACCTCTTGTGCTGTAGCGCTGCGTGCACATCCCAAGTACACAGCATTGCCGTAGTATCCTTCTGCAAGGTGGGGCTTTAACACCCTACTTACGTCCACAGCGAAAATAAGCCTAACAGTGCGATGAAGAGAAATTCCCAGAGCTATTGTTCTTGCTCGCCATGCCAACGCGGATAAAACTTCGAACGTGGTATAATGCTCCTCCAGCTCCTCTGCGATGGGTGGTTTTATCCTTTGTAAAGCATCTGACCTCAAGAAAAATGAAGAGATGACCAGGTCGTCAGCCTCCACAGTACCTAGCTGTATGGTAGAATTAGGGTTGACGAGGATTCCACTTTCAAAGAACTCGTCATGGGGAAAACAGACAATAGGAGGCTGGTGGGGTTTGAGAACTTCTCTCTGCCATACTGGTTCCATGGAAAGCTTTGCTTCTCCTCTAACAATCTCTGCAACTCCATTAAGAAACTGCACTGCCCCTCGCCCGTCAAACAGACTATGGCTGAAACTCGCACCCACAACAACGCCGCCACATTTGAAGCGCGTTACCTATTATTTTCATAATAAAATTCAGTTAAAATGTTAGGGTGAATGACAAATGAACACCCAAAAGTACGAGGAATGAAGTTTAACTAAAAAATGAGAGCGGGGACATCCTCGACCTCAGCAAAGTGATGGAGCAGAGGGGCGAAGGAGGGTTTCAGGTCTTCCAGTATACCCAACTCTGAAATATTGTTGTCCATCGCGGCTTCAACGAAGAGGGCACCCTCTCCCGTGCACTCTACTTGGAATTTTCGGCCATCTTGGGTTCTCGTTACCCTGCCGGCAAGTGGGTAATACTAAGCCAATACCTCTGACAGTGCATCCTGAATACTTTTAAGCATCAAATGTAATTCTCAAGAGGATCTGGCACTCAAGAGGATCTGGCACTACTACATAAAGGGGATTTTAAGACAATATTTGAGACAATTTTTTAGTAAATTGTCTTAAGACAAAAAAAAACTTGAGTATTGTCTTAAATATTGTCTTTAAATATTGTCTTTAAGCTGGTGTCTAAAAAATTATTGTCTTAAATATTATTGTCTGAAAAAATTGTCTCTATAAAAACAATATACGACACAAGCATTTCTTGAGACAATTTCATTTTTGTTTCTTTTGAGACAATTTCATTTGTCTCTCTAGAGACAACACTCTCATTAGAGACAATATGTCTTTAATACTAGATATTGTCTCTCTAAAGACAATAATTTTTTTATTTAAAGATCACTTTTGTCTCTCTAGAAAAAATATAAAACAATGAATCTAGAAATACCTCACCATTGAAATAAATAGATATAAAAAACATTTAATTAAAAATAAACTACAAAACTGTTGATTAATTCATGTTAGGGCACAGTGGAATCTACGAAAAATCGAACCACCAATCTCCTGCTTGTAAGAAGGCGCTCTTCCATTGAGCTAGCACACTTTAAAGAATTACCTGAAGAGTTATGGAAATCCTAAAAACTACATTTATAGCCATTGATTTAAAAAAAAATTCTCACACATGATCTATAATGTTTATAAAAACTATAATCACACAGACCATATTTTTAACTTACTAAAACTTGCAATTTCCCCAAAACGTGCAAAGAGAGGTGGATTATATCTCTAGCAAAAAATTTCAAAATATTATATTAGCATACCCATGGGATAGCTCCAATCCCGAGGGAGAAAGAGACAATGTAAACCGGTAAAAAAAAAGCACAAATACAATTATACAAAACTTCAACATAACAAAGACATAAATGTAATAATGTAAACTTCAATAAGTTATTTACTAGCTGAACATGGAGCTTACCAACAAACTTGTGATTGCCAAAATACTGGTGAATGTTACAAGATGTGACTCTCCCGCTAGGTGGCTCTGGATGATGCCAAGTTACACCAAGAACTCATCTTTAGCATTTCAATATTCCAAATATTATTATAGAATCAAACATATGTTAAAGTCCATTTCCTAATAAGTTGATGAGCATCTATTATGATTCTATTCATCATTCTAGTAATAGAGAGATAGCATCGTGAGAGTTTGATTACTTTTAAATAAAAGGCAAGGCCAACCAAGAAAAGACAAACAACCATCCCTGCAGAGGAGATCTGTTGAAATCATTAAACATTTACGTGAGATCTTTAAACTGAACAACACTCGTCATGTCATATCTAAAAAAATTGAATTGACTGACTTAAAAGATCCTCTTCTAAATAGGTTGTTTACTCACCATAACAAGGAGACGTCTACCAACTTTGTCAATCTGCACAACACTAACAGCAGTCATAACAACCTATACATAAAAATTCCAATAGCTTTCGCATGATTAAGATGAGGAACAATAAACCTTTTATTATAGTGCAACATTCCTAGCATTCATTGCAATTAGTAGGGCCCCAGGATCAGAAAGCAAACTGAACAACACCAAGTCCAAGGGTTGCAACATTACCAGATGAAATTCCTATTTTAAATGATAAAACATTGAAAGAAATACAAATTTTCTTAGGCAAGTGTGTGATAGACAATAAGAATTAAAATCAAAAGAAGGGCCATAAAGATCACATGAATGATCGGAGTCCTCGGTTAAAAATTAAAACCCTCTAATTATGAAAGGCTATAAAGCTACAAAAAAGATTCCCTGTGTTCAAATCCCATCCAAATTAGAAGTCGATGATGCCAATATGTATTTAGCAATTACATCATGTTTTTACCAATAGAGCAATATGAATCTAGATCACAAGTACCATACTTTCTAACAAGAAGTATATTGTAAACTCACCAGTAGATTTAAAAATGGAACTGTTGTAAAACATAATACCATTGATTCTACTCAACTATTGTAAAAGAAGCATCCCAATCCCAATATGCATATAATAAATACAACACAAGGATACTTTATTTTTGTAATCATATTCTTGCCAAGTAAGCAATAAAATATCAACCAGTTTATGCAAATTCACCAACACACACAAAATCATCTTAGTCCTGATGATGAACCATATTGTGTGATTCAAAATGCGTGAACTAGAAATTTATCTATGTGATTTACCCGATTTTTTTTTTTTATAAACATTATGAATCGCAGAAGTTTGCACTTATAAAAATCATATAAGTCTATCATATTCCTAACTATGCAAACACATGACTTACAGTCAGAGGCATTGCATATTTTCATTCAAAGATCTTGGAAAACTATATTATGGGTTGTTGATTTACACTCTCCACTGTACTCTAAAAGGAAAAAATATTCAAATTAGTGACAAAAATGACCTTGATGGGAAATCCATATACATTGTTGGAACTTTGTATGCAAAACATTCAGACTGCACACTGAAAAAGACTAAAAACCAAACAAGATAAAATTCCATTGGAACAGTATCGGATATCCATGACTCAACAACTACACGTGACTGATAAGAAATTAGTCAAGAAGGGTACAATAGAAACATATATGAATTTGACATGGAAAATGATAAAAATGCAATTGTTCCGAAATGTTACCGTGATTTCAACAGCTTCTAGGGTACCATCAACCTGACTGCCTCTAAGAGCTTGCAATGAGGCTTCAAAATCTTCATTACCAATTTTAGCCTGCACTCATAAGAACATTAAATTTGATATTAAGATTTCACATAGCATGACATATGGTGACAGGGTTAACATGGTTAACACCAACTCAATTAATTGACAAGCATAATGTTCATTATAAAAAACTTACCATACATCTTGGAGATTCCGGGATAAAAAATAACCCTGGAAACAAAAGAGCACAAGGAACTACACCTGCACAAACACAAAATAATGGGCAAATAAACATTTCTCCAATGCCTCAAATCTAATCAACACGGAAAGTGTAGACTCTGGAATAAAAGTAAGGTTCCCACTTGGAAAGAAGATCAGATAGAGAGAAAAAAACATAGACGAAATATGATTTTAAATAGTTATCAATTAGAATGCAAAGAGTGTTGAGAAACTTGGGAAAATGAGAGGCATAATAACATCTGGGATGCATCGCTGAGTGAGGACGACCAATCACTGCTTAAATCAGTTTACAATGTTCATCTAAACTGGCCCTTCAACTGTAAATTCATATCTATTAACAAGAAATCTTCCCTTCATTCAAGTAAAAGTAATCTCCAACATCCAACACAACCGAAAATGGAACTTACTTGCAATGGCTAGAGCCCTGCAATCAAGGAACAACCTAAATAGATATGCCAACATGATACCAATTGTCATAGAAAGCTCTTGCAAAATAGCCACTTAGTCATTTTTGCTTAAGATCTTCAATTCTCTAGAAACATGTGTTATTTTAGTGAAGTTATGACAATTGTGTTTTTGTCACCTGGATTATGAAGATATTAGACCTATTTCATCTTATGGAATCATTTGACACTAACAAAAGAAAAGCGACACAGGTAATACATGTCATAATTATTGGATCTCTAGGCATAAATATCTACAAGAGAAATAATTTCATAGCCGAATAGGCTCATTGTACAAAGGTTTTTGTTTGAGCACATTCATTGCTCAGTAATCCTATTCGTTCCTCCCCATCAAGCAAAGTAAAGGAGGCATGAAGGACATTGTGTTGTCATAATTATTGGATCTCTGGGCATAAATATGTACAAGAGAAATAATTTCACAGCCGAATAGGCTCATTGTACAAAGGTTTTTGTTTGAGCACATTCATTGCTCATTAATCCTATTCCTTCCTCCCCATCAAGCAAAGTAAAGGAGGCATGAAGGACATTGTGTTTTCCTCTATCATTTTGTACCTCCAAGAAGTGAAAGCGTGAAAGCTTTTGATCAGAGTATTTTATTATCAGAACTGAGATTCTGCTGAAATCACCTCAGTAAACTCAGAGCTTGGATCTATCAAGAAAAAAAATGGTTCTCCTAAAAGACCTGAAGCTATCTTGTGTAGTAACGTTTTTTTTGGATACCTTACATGTGGCACTACTCTAGGTATAACAACTCATCATATACAACTCAACATCATTCATGACCTTTTACAAGGTGTAGAAGCCTTTGCAAAATTATGACAGTATTGCAGTCTTGTTCACAATCGAAGTTGTGAACAATATAGTCAAATAACTTATCCTTTGAAGAATTATCTATTATGAAGAATCTACACGGATCTTCAGTTATAAACAAAGTTTTTGCAGCAATTTGGATAAGAGTTGCAACACACCTGAAGATTCCATGTTGAAGAACAATTAAGACGAAGAAAGTTCATGGCACTGTGGAACAATCTCTTTTGAGGCAACTCTCACCTTGAAATCAGAGGTGCCTTGAAGAAGTATCTACAGGGGACCTTGATTTTGATATTCGGATCTTATGTAGAATACTGTTATAAACACTTGAATGCAAAACATCTTTCCTCACTATGGATTAGTAGCCTCATGAATTAAGGCCAGATGATCACCTTAAGATGAAGCTATAAAATCTTTGGATTAATAGCAAGTTGCAGATGATTGCATTCTCGATATTCAAAGTGAACTATGAAGTTTGGATACAACTATTGATGTTTTCTATCCAACAAGATGATGATCCTCTCCTTCACCAATCATATGCCTTGATTCGAAGACAATTTATGGATAGCTACTTATTCAGATAGTATTATCTACACAGATTTCCTCCTCGGTATCTCGAATAAGGAAATCCTTTAATTCTACACACAGTGATAGTTTATTCTGAAGAATCTACAGGGATCTTCAGTTATAAACAATTTTTTGCAGCAATTTGGATAAAAGATGCAACACACCTAAAGATTCCACGTTGAAGAACAGTTAAGAAGAAGAAAGTTCATGGCACTGTGGAACAGTCTCTTTTGAGGCAACTCTCACCTTGAAATTAGAGGTGCCTTGAGGAAGTATCGGCAAGGGACCCTGATTTTGATATCTGGATCTTATGTAGAATACTGTTATAAACATTTGAATGCAAAACATCTTTCCTCACTATGGATCAGTTGCCTCATGACTTAAGGCCAGATGATCACCTTAAGACGAAGCTATAAAATATTTGGATTAATAGTAGGTTGCAGATGATTGCATTCTCGATATTCAAAGGGAACTATGAAGTTTGGATACAGCTATTGATGTTGTCTATCCAACAAGATGATGATCCTCTCCTTCACCAATCATATGCCTTGATTCGAAGACAATTTACAATAGCTACTCATTAAGATAGTATTATATACACAGATTATCCTCCTCAATATGTAGCATAATAAATTCGCTTAATTCTACACACAATGGTAATATATTATGAAGAATCTACAGGGATCTTTAGTTATGAACAAATTTTTTGCAGCAATTTGGATAAGAGATGCAACACACCTGAAGATTCCACGTTGAAGAACATTTAAGATGAAGAAATTTCATGGCACAGTGGAACAGTCTCTTTTGAGGCAAGTCTCACCTCGTAATCAGAGGTTCCTTGAAGAAGTATCTGTAAGGGACCCTGATTTTGATATCCAGATCTTATGTAGAATAGTGTTATAAACACGTGAATGCAAAACATCTTTCCTCACTGTGGATGAGTTGCCTCATGACTTAAGGCCAGATGATCACCTTAAGATGAAGCTATAAAATCTTTGGATTAATAGCAGGCTGCAAATGATTGCATTCTCGATATTCAAAGGGAACTATGAATTTTGGATACAGCTATTGATGTTGTCTATCAAACAAGATGACGATCCTCTCTTTCACCAATCATATGCCTTGATTCGAAGACAATTTACAGATGGATACTCATTAAGATAGTATTATCTACACAGATTATCCTCCTCAGTATTTGGCATAATAAATTCCTTTAATTCTACGCACAGTGGTAATCTATTATGAAGAATCTATGGGGATCTTCAGTTATAAACAAAAATTTTGCAACAATTTGGATCAGAGATGCAACACACCTGAAGATTTCACATTAAATAACGGTTAAGATGAAGAAAGTTCATGGCACTGTGGAACAGTCTCTTTTGAGGCAACTCTCACCTCGAAATCAGAGGTGCCTTGAAGAAGTATCTACAGGGGACACTGATTTTGATATCCAGATCTTATGTAGAAGAGTGTTATAAACGCCTGAATCCAAAACATCTTTCCTCACTAAGGATCAGTTGCCTCATGACTTAATTCCAGATGATCGCCTTAAGTCAAAGCTATAAAATCTTTGGATTAATAGGAGGTTGCAAATGATTGCATTCTCAATATTCGAAGGGAACTATGAAGTTTGGATACAACTATTGATGTTGTCTATCCAACTGAATGATGATCCTCTCCTTCACCAATCATGTGACTTGATTTGAAGATAATTTATGGATAGCTACTCATTGAGATAGTATTATCTACATAGATTATCCTCCTCAGTATCTCGCATAATAAATTCCTTTAATTCTACACACAGTGGTACTCATGATAAATCATAAATTCTGAGGGATATGTGTTACTCTATCTTCAAGGCCTTCAGTGTGCCCTCTTCTTTTGTAAATCTAGGGATCATGTAGCCCTTTCCATCAAAGGCATATTCCCATTCGTTGTTTAGGTGGACGCTAGAATATAGAACTTGGCAGCGGCTTTAACACCACCTTCATTGATCATTTGATAACTAAACTTCTTGTGCATCGAAGGGGTGTAGTGTACCTCTATTAACATTTGCTAGATTTTTCATGTTGTCTTGCTCATCAAATTCATGAAATAAATTGACAAAGGTCGAATTGTGACATACGAACTGCAACACCTATCAGGAATCTTGATCACAACAAACTCTTTAGTTTTAGACAATTTTTTTGAGTAATATCAAGTTCAACGTTGCCATTCAAAGGAGGACATGTCTCAGTTTTCATCCCTCTCATGATAGCACAAGTATCCTTCAGACCTATCACAACTTTAGTTAGGGATGTGATTAAATTGCATCCCCAATAGTCTTCATTATTTTTTTCAATTTTGAAGCCCCTTCCCAAATCTGTGACATGTTCTTGTTCTCTCCTTACATCATAAAACGAGTGCTCATAAGAAAATATAGAGGGGCCATTCTTTAAGTTGAATGAAATGAACTCATCGAAATTGCATGATCAAAGATCAATTGTCTATCAAAATAAAAAATATGAGATGGTTCACAATTTGATTTTTCATAATCAGATTCTTCATTATGTTCACATTCACCAATAGGACCACCCTGGTAGCTTCCTCCTGGATCTGGCACATTATTGTCTTCAAAATGGTGAAGGATAACTTCTTTAGTAGAGTATTTATCGCTAGAGCAAACAAAACTGTTCAGTCAAATTTTGGGCCTATGTTATCCTTCAAAGTAGTAGATTTATCACAAGAAGGTTTTTTAATAGTCTCATTCATGGTGAGCAAGAAGTCCTTCCTTTTCTAAACCCGCCAACAATGGTTGGTAGGTGTCTCAAAAAATATGCATTTCTGTGCCCCAATATTTGAGAAAACATTTAATGAGAAATATCATAGAAGATATGCTCTTTAGGATGCATAAGTGCTTGAACTAGTCTTCTTGCTTGTACTCCAAAGAAAGAAGAAATATCATGGCATCTTCCTAACTTTCCATAAATTTTGAAATATGCAAATAAATCAAACTCGTGTGCAAACAAGCTTTAAGAGGAAACAACCAAACAAGCAATTGAAAGAAATTGACCCATATACTTTAAATAAATAAATAAAATTTACAGGAAATTTGATAAAATCCCCTCGAAAATAGTGTTCAGATTAAATATCTTTAGATAATCGAGGGTTTGCATAACATTCATCACAATATTGAGCTAAGCTAAGGGTGTATGTAAAATTAACAAAAATACCTCCACCGGAGGAGGAACAAACAAAGAGGAATGAACTGTAAAATCCTTACTGCCTCGGTCAATTTGATTAAGAAAGAGTTTCCTCTCATGACCAAGCCATGCAAGCGCTCCTTGGTTTCTTTGGCATGCTCAATGGGCTTGAAATACACAAATGCGTGGTTCCACTATGGGTAAACAACTATGCTACCGATTTCCCGAAACTTAATGAAATTTTCAATGAGGATAGGCTCTTTTGTCTTGCTAGACACATTACCTAAACATAGATTGTGAGAAGGAGAGCTTCCTCCTCCTCACCTCCCTTCGCTTAAAGGGCATTCTCTGGGAGTGGCACCCCACGAGGGTCATGGTTGAAAGGAGCCAAACCACATTCTACATCAAAAAAGAGGTTCCTTGAGTTAAAAAATTGGAGGAGAAGAATCAAAAGCAAAATCAATCCAAATGAATTTCACATCTATAGTTACTGATTGCCACAGACGAGGCTACAGAGCAGTGCCTCTTGGATTGGACACCGATTCCTTGAGGATGCATCTCACAACCTCCCTTGCTCGCCTACGAACAGATGTAGATGAGTCACGCACTAGGAATCACGTGTTGACCCTAGCCATGGGCAGCGTTATTCTTCTCCTCTTACCATTTATTGCCTTGATAACTCTGGTGTGAAGAAAGTGAAATTATATAACCCTCTTAACCGTTCATGCCCTGACAACTCCCATGCGAAAGAAAGAAATCCTATAGCCCTAAAATGCTAAGAAGAGACCAGCAATTTGAAACTACGAGCCATTTTTATTTTAAAATAATTTAAAAGTGAATAAGTTAAGAGAAAAATTTAATTTTAAGATGAAAGGATGTTCAACCAGTAAGAAAAAATTTAATTTTAAGATGAAAGGATGTTAAGCGAGGATAAATTGGAAAAGCTGAGTGATTTTTTATTTAAAATAATTGAATTTAAGTTCAAAAGATATTTTTGGGTTAAATAAATTTCTTAAAAGCTTCATAGTAATGATGAAAAAATATATTAAAAAATAAATAATTATTTTAAACATTTTTTTAATTACATTTTTTAATAGACAATTTTATTTTTCTCCCTAGAGACATTATTTTTTGACTTTCTTAAAATAATATGAACAAATATATTTAAAAATAAAAAATAAAACTTATTTTAAAAGTTTTTTAATCATATTTTAAAATGTTTTTTTAATTATACTTTTGTTTCTTTCGAGAAAATATGAAAAGCTATATTGAAAAATTAAATAAATTATTTTAAATATTTGTTTTTTAAATTAGATGGTTCTTTTTATTATATGAAATTAGTTGTAGTATGCTTATTCCACTTCTCCATTCTCATCTTTCCCATTCTCATGCTAGTCATTATCATCTTTCCCATCCTCATGCTAATAGGAATTTTAATGTTATCTGAATTTATGTGTTTATATTGGAGTTTGGAGGCATTATTCAAAGCTTAAGGCATTCGTTTTTACCTGTATGTTCCTCTCAATATGTTGTTAAGATGCAAAGGATGAGCTAACCAGTCATGTCGAAATTGTAACAACTCATCGAAACTGAATTACTAACCTTAGATAATTAATATAGCTTTGGGAATGTAGCCAGGACCCTAGTAAATAGAAAAAAGGGTGTTCTTCAATAAAAGGACAAAATACTGCATCCTAGATAGCCAATGGGAAGAAGGGATTACACTAGGATATTTGCTTTTATACTAAAAGTGAGCAGAAAAATCCTTTCTATGGTATTTTTTGATATTTAAAGTTAGAGATAAATATTTAGGGCATGTTCAGTCTAAGTAATTTCATCAAAATAATAGTGATCCTTGAGAAGGCAGGGGTTATGCTTTACAAGCAATATTTTCTCTAGTCTCATTCTATTTATATCTGTAATGATATCACGTGACTATATAAATGAAAAATCTTTTTCTTTCTGTAAATTAAAAACCTTAAGAGGGCAGTGAGTTTTCCGGAATTTTGCACGATGCAGCTATGCCTGAAAGCCTAAATGAGTTTTAATTTTGAAGATTCCTTGGGTACAAAAATAGCATTACATTTTGCAAACAGAACTATGATTTGGAAATTAGTATATTTGTGATTGAAGCTTCTATTTTGACAACCCATGCGAGGGAGAATAAATCTAGATAATCACATTTCCAATGCTAGCATGTCAGAATTGCAATGCCTTAATCCTATAGAGTTAGAGATAAATATTTAGGGCATGTTCAATCTAAGTAATTTCATCAAAATAACATTGATCCTTGAGAAGGCAGCGGTTATGCTTTAAAATCAATATTTTCTATAGTCTCATTCTATTTATATTTGTAATGGTATCACGTGACTATATAAATGAAAAACCTTTTTTTTTCTGTAAATTAAGAACCTTCAAAGGAGGGGAGTGAATTTTTTAGAATTTTGCACGATGTGGTGATGCCTGAAAGCCTAAATGAGTTTTGATTTTGAAGATCCCTTAGGTACAAAAATAGCCTTACATTTAGCCCCAAAACTACTATTTGGAAATTAGTATATCTATGATTGAAGCTTCTTTTGACAACCCATGCTAGGTAGAATAAATCTGGATAATAGATTTCCAACGTTAGCATGTCAGAATTGCAAAGCGTTAATCTATAAGGTTAAAGATAAATATTTGGGGCATGTTCAATCTAAGTAATTTCATCAAAATAACAATGATCTTTGAGAAGGGAGGGGTTATGCTTCACAAGCAATCTTTTCTCTAGTCTCATTTTATTTATCTGTAATGATGTCACATGACTATATAAATGAAAAATCTTTTCCTTTCTATAAATTAAAAACCTTAAAGGGAGGGGAGTGAGTTTTCTGGAATTTTGTACGATGTGGCTATGCTTGAAAGCCTAAATGAGTTTTAATTTTGAAGATCCCTTGGCTACAAAAATAGCCTTACATTTGGCCAACAGAACTACGATTTGGAAATTAGTATACTTATGATTGAAGCTTCTCTTTTGACAACCCATTCGAGGGAGAATAAATCTGGATAATCAGATTTCCAATGCTAGCATGTCAAAATTGCAAAGCCTTAATCCTATAAAGTTAGAAATAAATATTTAGGGCATGTTCAATCTAAGTAATTTCATCAAAATAAGAGTGATCCTTGAGAAGGCAGAGGTTATGCTTTACAAGCAATATTTCTTCTAGTCTCATTCTATTTATATTTGTAATGATATCATGTGACTATATAAATGAAAAATCTTTTTCTTTCTATAAATTAAAAACCTTAAAAGGAGGAGAGTGAGTTTCTGGAATTTTGCACGATGTGGCATTGCGTGAAAGCCTAAATGAATTTTAATTTTGAAGATCCCTTTAGTACAAAAATAGATTTACATTTGGCCAATAGAACTACGATTTGGAAATTAGTATATTTATGATTGAAGCTTCTCTTTTGACAACCCATGCGAGGGAGAATAAATCTGGATAATCAGATTTCCAACAGTAGCATATCAGAATTGCAAATCCTTAATCCTATAAAGTTAGAGATAAACGTTTAGGGCATGTTCAATCTAAGTAATTTCATCAAAATAACAGTGATTCTTGAGAAGGCAGGGGTTATGCTTTACAAGAAATATTTTCTCTAGTCTCATTCTATTTATATTCGTAATGGTATCACATGACTATATAAATGTAAAATCTTTTTCTTTCTCTAAATTAAAAACCTTAAAACGAGGGGAGTGAGTTTTTTGCAATTCTGCATGAGGTGGCTATCCTTGAAAGCCTAAATGAGTTTTAATTTTTAAGATCCCTTGGGTACAAAAATAGCCTTACATTTGGACAATAGAACTACGATTTGGAAATTAGTATATTTATGATTGAAGCTTCTCTTTACAACCCATGCGAGGGAGAATAAGTCTGGATAATCAGATTTCCAATGCTAGCATATTAGAATTGCAAAGCCTTAATCCTATTTGATAGGATTTGGCTATTTCTCTGAATGCCATAACTTGCATAGGTGCTTATGTTGACTAGAGGCTTTCATTCCCAATGATTGCACATCTATGAATTGATAGTTTTTATAGTTTCCACAAGACATTTCTTCACCATTTCTTGTCTCTCTGAATTTGTAAACTACACTGCTGATATTGTTCTGATTCCCCTGCATTTGGTATTAAACTATTTCCAATAATAGCAGAGACTATAATTTTTTTCATGATATCACAACCGGAATAAAATCTTTAGCATTAATTTTTTCCGGTATGTTCCTCTCAATGTACTGTTAAGATGCAAATGACGAGCTGACCAGTCATGTCCAAATTCGTAACAACTCATTGAAACTGAATTACTAACATTAGATCATTAATATACCTTTGGGAATGTAGCCAAGACCCTACTTCCAAGTTCCTTGTATTCATCTTCTATAAATGAATGTGTTAGTGTCAGTCTTTGCAGCCTTCCGCCAGTGATCAAACATGCTCTTACACAAGTGATTTTAAGGTGTCAAGATCAAATTTTGTCATTTCAGTGAGTCTTCAAGCACAATTTGGTCACTAGGCATTAGGTCTAGGGTTTCCTTACACTCCTTTCAGAGTTGTCCAGATTTCGGTCTATGTCACTATTCAGCTGATTTTACCATCATTCAAAGGGTTGTCATTATCATGTCAAGTTCCATTGGGTCATTTCACACCTTGTTCATGCTTCAGTTGCGCCTAGGCAAGGTTCATTTCCCTCTCCTAGGTTCTTGAAGCTAATTTCTTTTGGATGGTCAAATCATCTTAAAAACTTGTATCCTGATGTTCATACACATTCCCCTATCCTTAAAATACCTTATCAAACACTTCCCCTCACTGAGATTCCCCAAATTCCTCATTTTCACACAAACCCTAGTTTCTTGCTACAACTTGGCAATCTTCTATGGTTGGGCTGTGTTTTTCCTTTTTGGACCCCTTCCCCTCACTCAATTTCTAATATTCCACTTTCCCCTACTTCCTAACATCCCTCCATACTTCCCAAAATTTCCTCAAGAATTTAGAAGTTCCCTATCCCCTTCATTTCGATTCATTTCGACAAATCTCTTGTTCCCCACATTGGGGTAGGCTTCACTCAAATGATGCTTCTGAGCAAGGAAAGACGAATTTGAAAACACTGAGAGAGGTTTTTGTCAAAAACAGACCAGGGAAGAAAACCCTCCTTCACTTTTTACACAGGTGTCATGGTTTTGAAGAAATGTCAAAAATACAATTGTCTCGGGAGAATTGATGCACCTCTAGAGCGACCTAGGGAAAATCAAGTTTTCTCCTAGCTTGGTTGGCCAAATGACTTACTGGATGACCCAAATGATAACTAGAGACACGTAGATTTCTAGTGAGCTATCATGAGCTCAGTTTTGAGTTGAGGAAGGCATTCAAAAGTTGACCGCAATAGCACTTTGCCTTGAGGCAGCCTCATTTGGCACATTTTGACCAGTCTTGGGAGATCTGATTTTTGGCAGGGGAAATTAACTCCAACGAGCTATCATGCACTCAATTTGGACACCGAGAAGGCCTCCAAAAGTTTTTCGGCATATGCACTTCAGTTTCTCGGCATGGTCAGTTATCCAAGTGGCAAAGGAAAGGAAAGGGTCACCCAAGCCATTTTTCATGTTTGTGGCACTGCACATGTAGCTGATGTTTGGCTCTCCACCTTCATTTTGTGACCCTTGGGCATTCTATAACATTCTATATATTGTATGCAAACCATTTGCAAAGAAATTGGTTGTTTGGCTTGTAACTTCTGGGAGACTGCGGGAAAAAAACTTTGTTTCTGCACTGTATATTTTTATAGAGAATTAATGAAAGGCAGCGGCTCTGTTTCATGTGATTCTGATGTAGGCCTGGCCTGCAAATAACCAGGATCTTTTTTATCTCATGCATATAAAAGCATCTTCAATATCAAGCTCCGAAATTCCCCATTCCGGCTATTCCCCGAACACTTTCAATATGCGGAAGCATTTAAATATATGCAATAAAATCATAAACCTGACAATCTTCACACAAAGGTTCCTTCATGAATGGAAATCTTTTCCCTGCTAATGGTACGAAACCATACACTCCACAATCAACTTTCCATGGGATTAAACCTAAGCTTCAATACAATCCCAATTTAAAAACTTCATGCAGAAGTTTGTCAAACACCACTCAAATATCAAGAATTTAACAAATCGACTTTGTCTCTGTTCTTTAAGTGCACCCTTGCCTTTTTAAAACAAACTTGACATTGGTTAAAAAACCAACCCATTCAACGCCATAATAAACCATCGTTCAGCTATCAATCTAAATCTTCGACCAGGTTCAACTTAATTAAAGATCAAAGCCCAACGTAAACAATGATCCAGCTATTCAATTTACTTACCCCTCATCCAACAATAACGCAGGATCTCAGCGCTATGTTATTCATCGATTTCAACTCACTTCAGGTTTGTTCAACCCTGGCTTCATCTTTGTGCAACTGTGGAAGGCTTTTCTCTACTTCCAGAACTCTTAACCGGAGCTATTTCTCATACAAAATAACCACTGATCTAGTCCTTAATTCCACATTCGAACTCAGAATTGCATGTGTGTCCTGTTCTTCTCTTAATACGTCATGATTATGTGAACATAAATCAGCACAAATTCTCATGCCAATGTCATTGTAAACATAACTACGCAAACATAATCACGCAGTTTATAAAATCGATTCCAGTTTCACATAAATATCGCCCTTGAGTTCTGATTCCTCAGATCGATCATTCATCCACACGTTCTGGTATTGATTTAACTCGCTTCAATGTTGACTTATGCAAATAAGTGTCCCAGCCAATTACATTAGCATTTTTCTCTAACTATAATAAATGAAATTACAGTGGTGACAGTTATATGTTTTAACAATAAAAGAAATGAACCAAACTGTATAATAAACATTAAAGCGTCAAGCGGATATAATTCAATACACAGCGCAATCAATTATCAAATACATCTATCCATACTAACAGAAAATCTTGAGTTTAGAATGGCGAGAGGAAAATTCAATGATAATTCTTCTGGCACAATGCCGTCTCTAATGAGAGTTTTTGCTGCCACTTTATTTTTATACATACATAAGGGATAGGTCTTCTCAGACCTTATCTTTTACAAAAGTAGGCTTTTTCCTTTTTACATAACTATTTAAAGCGTGAAGCTTTATTCTCCACTCTTATCCTAATTTTAACTGAAAAAACATAGAAATTCTATCCCAAATTTTGCTCCTAAACTATTTCTCTCATATACTTTTATTTAGCAAAATAATATTTACATAATCCTTACTTTCCTATTTTATTAAAAATAACAAAATATTAAAATTTATCACACCCCCCTTTTATCACATATTTACAAATGAAAATGGTCTTGATGCTCCTGCATCATACACCCAGCCTTAAAATTAATCATGATCCCCTGATCATGTGTTTGGATCTATGTATGCCTGGATCCCATATCTTGTGCTATAACTTTCCACTTGCCACTGCTTCTTTCTGATGTTCTTCTCTAGGTTTCCACACTTTATGCTCCATCACTCCACTAACTAGGCTTTCACAATCTTCTGTTGTCTTTCTTTTGCTACTTTCCTTTTGTTTTATCGCCGCTGGCCTCTTCCAGGATACTTTCATCATCATCCGCCTCATCAATTCAATTTCTTTGTCTAACAGATTTTCACCAGCATCTTCAATAAGACCTGTACTCACAAAACAATTGTTAGAACAAAAATCATAAGGCATCAGTGCCTTACTTCCCTCTGCCAGCATTTCAGTATGTTGTTCTGAATTCTCCATCTCAATCAGCACATCAGTATGCTGATTCTCTCTGCCCAAAGACTTCTCTAAATAATTCTTTAGACTATCAACTAGTCTTCCTCTCGTACCATCTGTTTCCATGATGTCTTTTCCCTCTTGTTCACTGCACTGAATTGTTTCTTCTGCAATCTCCCTGTCATACTCTGGATTCTCCAACAAATATTCTAATAATGCAATTTCTCTGTAGCATTGCTAAAGCACATCATCATCACCTGCATTCATACATAAACTTTCAGTTTGCACAAAATGTTCAACAGTATCAGCTGTTACTTCCCTTATTTGTGCTTCAGATTGATTCTCTTCTTCAACATCCACAAGAACTTCCTCTTGTGCTATAACAGTTTCACAAGATTGCACATCCTCCTCAGTAAAACCTGTCATCACATCACAATTGTCAGCTACAAAAATACATGGTTTTACATTATCCAGCTGATCTGGATTTACCCAATAATTCAAGAAATCATCAATGATCTTCTCCTCTGTTTCACCAATGGAAACCTCCTCTGCACTTGCAAACACACACAACTCACTAGTTTTAAAACCACAAGACTTTTTAGTCCTAACTGCTTCCTCCAACATTTTCCTTTGAACATATCTGCGTGTGGAATCTTCAAATTTCATCTCTGGCACAAGAACTCTAAGTCCCTTTTTCAACAAGGCAATCACAATCTGCCTCAACCTTCTCTGCAATTGTCGCCAAATCACTCTCTTTCCCTTCAGTGGAAAGATCCATTTTCTATTCTGATCTTTCTGCTCTTGCAACCATTCTTCTAGTACCTGCAATTGTACTTTTATTACTGCAATCTCTCTTTCTCGAACCTCTGCAGTCATCTCATCTCTGTGGCATTTCTCTGAACCTCTTTCTCTTCCTCCTTTTCCTCTAGAAAAACTCCTTCTGCCTCTGCTAGACCGCTTCCTCATGAGTTTCTCACTCACCATGAGTTGTACTAGCCTCTGCAACAACAATCTCTCTTGTTGCCACTTACCTCACCAAGCTCTCCTTACTCAGTCTTTTGGTAAGTACTGGTTCACTTCCTCTGGAACCTTTCGAGTACTCTCTCTGCCCTCTTCAAGCTATCTCTTCAACTCACCTTCTTCTTCAGGACACTGCAATTGTCCTCCTTATTCATCCTTTAGCTGAATGCCAAGTTCACTGCCATCATCTTCTCTGCAACCATAAACTTCAATCATAAATTTCAACTCAAAAAAATCATCTCACCTTTAAGATCTTGCATGATCTTGTCTTCTTTCCACTTCTGCAATCCTGTTCACTTCCAATTGTGTATGTTGCATATCAAATTTAAAAATCTGATCTTCACTTCAATCATTCATCACGCATTCAAAGAAACACACTTTAGTTTTTTTGACAAAACCTTCTGTTCTCATTCAGGAAAAAAAAACAAATATCTTCAACAGAGCATTCTAGCTCTGATACCACCTGATGCAGGGTTGGCCTGCAAATAACTAGGATCTTTTTTCTCTCATGCATATAAAAGCATCTTCAATATCAAGCTCCGAAATTCCCCATTCCGGCTATTCCCCGAACACTTTCAATATGCGAAAGCATTTAAATATATGCAATAAAATCATAAACCCGACAATCTTCACCCAAAGGTTCCTTCATGAATGGAAATCTTTTCCCTACTAATGGTACGAAACCATACACTCCACAATCAACTTTCCATGGGATTAAACCTAAGCTTCAATACAATCCTAATTTAAAAACTTCATGCAGAAGTTTGTCAAACACCACTCAAATATCAAGAATTTAACAAATCGACTCTGTCTCTGTTCTTTAAGCGCGCCCTTGCCTTTTTAAAACAAACTTGACAATGGTTAAACAGCCAACCCATTCAACGCCATAATAAACCATCGTTCAGCTATCAATCTAAATCTTCGACCAGGTTCAACTTAATTAAAGATCAAAGCCCAACGTAAGCAATGATCCAGCCATTCAATTTAATTACCCCTCATCCAACAATAATGCGGGATCTCAGCGCTATGTTATTCATCAATTTCAACTCACTTCAGGTTCGTTCAACCCTGGCTTCATCTTTGCGCAACTGTGGAAGGCTTTTCTCTACTTCCAGAACTCTTAACCGGAGCTATTTCTCATACAAAATCACCACTGATCTGGTCCTTAATTCCACGTTCAAACTCAGAATTGCATGCATGTCCTGTTCTTCTCTTAATACGTCATGATTATCTGAACATAACTCAGCACAAATTCTCATGCCAATGTCATTGTAAACATAACTACGCAAACATAATCACGCAGTTTATAAAATCGATTCCAATTTCACATAAATATCTCCCTTGAGTTCTGATTCCTCAGATCGATCACTCATCCACACATTCTGGTATTGATTTAACTCGCTTCAATGTTGACTTATGCAAATAAGTGTCCCAGCCAATTACATTAGCGTTTTTCTCTAACTGTAATAAATGAAATTACAGTGGCGGCAGTTATATGTTTTAACAATAAAAGAAACGAACCAAACTGTACAATAAACAGTAAAGCATCAAGCAGATATAATTCAATACGCAGTGCAATCAATTATCGAATACATCTATGCATACTAACAGAAAATCTTGATTTTAGAATGGCAAGAGAAAAATTCAATGATAATTCTTCTAGCACAACGCCCTCTCTAATGAGATTTTTTGCTGCCACTTTATTTTTATACATACATAAGGGATAGGTCTTCTCAGACCTTATCTTTTACAAAAGAAGGCTTTTTCCTTTTTACATAACTATTTAAAGTGTCAAGCTTTATTCTCCACTCTTATCCTAATTTTAACTGAAAAAACATAGAAATTCTATCCCAAATTTTGCTCCTAAACTATTTCTCTTATATCCTTTTATTTAGAAAAAGAATATTTACATAATCCTTACTTTCCTATTTTATTAAAAATTACAAAATATTAAAATTTATCACACCCCACTTTTATCACATATTTACAAATGAAAACGGTCTTGACGCTCCTGCATCATATTCATGTGGTTGTGGGTGTAGCAAGTGTGTCTCTTATGTTTCATATGTATCTTGTTATGTTTCATAGTTCATTTCATATTCATTTCTGGTGAAATTTTTCAAGTGAGATTAGGTAGAATTCAATTTTATTGCTCTACCTGTGGGAAAATTTCATGTGCAGTGTTCATTCTTCTGTTGAAAAGGATTCATGTTGTCCATGTCCTTTTCACCTTCTTAATCAATCTCTTCATTCCGTCATATCTTAAAACTAAATTTCTATGCTTTCCGCCTACCTTGCCTCACAAAATAATCTGTGCCTTTATGTTAAGTTCTCTGTTCATTGAGGTCCAGTGGTCCCATAATATCCCAGAAACACAGTCATTCATAAAAATCACTTCTTATATTCATTTTCACTTACTAGCCTAAGACATATAGTTCATTGTAAGTCATCTCAGGCCATTTCATTTACTTATTCACTAAGTGTGACTCGGAGAGAGCCCTCTCCTGTTCTGGTAGGGCTAGCTACCAGACTGAGCGTGGTTTGTGGTTACCCTGAATTTTGCCTTCTTTAAGCCTGAGGCAAATTTAGGTGCTAACATAGTGGCGACTCCATAAAATTATCATCCTCATAGTATTTTTCAAGGCTTTCAATAAAAGTAGAAGCATGTTTGCAACAGTCATGAACTAGATTTAATGATGGATAAAAGTAGAAGCATGTTTGCAACAGTCATGAACTAGATTGTGATGACCAAGAAAACCTTATACTCAGTCCCATGAAAGAGAAATCGGCTGTTGAAATCATCTGGGATGAAGAAGACAAAGTTTTGGGTCCAAATGTTCTCATGTCATCAGAACAAAGCCTTCATAAAGAGGTAGTCGAGTCAGCTCATGGACACCAAGATGAGAACTTTGTTCAAGTAAGTGAAAAGCTTTATCTAGATGAATTTATGGTAGATGATAAAAATGTTAGTGTTGGGTTTCAAGAATCATCCGAAGTTGCTTTTCTCATGATTGATGAATGTGATGAATGTAATGAGAATCTGGCTGTCATATTTGTTTTCATAATTTTTATTTGTTTATTTAATTAAATATTCTATTTTATTAATATATTTTGATATAGAATTCAAATACATTAATAAATTAAGAATTGAATATTATAAAATAATATTATAATAGTTTAATAAATAATATAAAATAAAACTATATACTTAGTAGTGTATTATATTTTTAATGAAATTAAAAAAATGATAATATATATTAAATTTACATATAATGCTAAATATATTTAATTTATAAGTGTTTTTTTAAATGTTACTTTTATCCAATATTAAATGTATCTAATTTATGAGTTGTAGATTAGTTGATTTATGATTTGTGTGAGGTCGAGTCATCAATGACTTATTCAAATCTCATAGGAAAAAGATTAAAGATTGAAATCAAATGATAAAGAAAATATTCCTAAAATTTTTATAAAAACATATGATTAAACCTAAAAATAAAAAATTAAATATACATATAATAATAAATATTATAACAATTCATAATTAATTTAAATATTAATAAAATAAATTATTAATATTAAATAAAATATTTTAAATTTTTAATCGTTTGATTAGCTTTCCCTTTTTCAAACTCCTTCGAAATCATTTCAGGGATATATATATATATATATATATATATATATATATATAATATATTCAGTAACATGAGGTTGGATTCCAACCACTACCACTATAACTTCCTTGTGCCTAGGTATGCCTCTTCCTTAGGCATCAGTCAATTAGTGAGATTTGAAACTTGGACACAAAACTTCATTTTAATGGGCATTGCCAATTGGTCTATCGCCATTGACTATACTTTTTTCTTTTCATAAATTAAAATACTTCATATTACTTCAGAATGTAAAATTACATCATAGACATATAAACAACCACAAGGACGAAACTCATCTAGACCTCTCATATCATATGGAAACAATATATACCAATAAAGCTAAAAACATAAACCCCATTGTTGTTATAGGCCAAGGAACCTTCATATTTATTCAGGAGTCTAGAACAAAAGCAAGGAAAAAAATAAGTACCTTAACCTTACGCCCGACAACGCCATCACAAAGGGGCACAGAGAGAAACGACCCATACACCACAACATGAGAACCATCATACAAAAAGAAGAGGACACCATCAATATGAGACCCCCCACGCCATCTCAAACATTTGACATTAATCCAAAAGGACTTCATGCCAAAGGATAAGCATCTTACTTTTAATGCTTCAAAAATAAAAGCCAGCTTTAGCGTGTGAGATTTCATATCATAAAAGAAAATGTGGAAGCACATGGTTGTGAACCCCCTATATCACTGTCATTCGTAGATAAGAAGGACCATCATAGATCAGAAAAAACATTGAAAGTGACCCAAAAATTACCCACCACCCCCCACACACACTATTCATTTTTTAAGAAGGGTTGGTTGGAACTCGAGCACTAGAGCTAAGGGGGCTAACTACTCTCTTCCATTTGAATCACAAACTATGTGGCTTTCCACATGTATCAGACGAGCCTCAACTTTGTCCACACAAAACCTCAAGTTCCTTAATATTGTCTTCACATCCTCTTCAAACGCAAAGATATTATATTTCTCTACCCACTTATCTCTCTGCATTGGAGCCCCAAAAGCATTTGTATTTTCCAATGGAAAAATACTGAGTTCATACACTACTTTTTCCTTTTCCCATCGTGCTTGGGTCCGGAACCCATAGTGACATGCCTTACAATAATTCTCAGTCCCAAAAAGATTGTCTCTCTTCGCGTGCTTTAATACCAAGCTCACAAATATCATAACTATATATTAAATGTTTACATTTTACATATTATTACATTAGACTAATTTTATATTTCTATTTTTAATTTTGAATTATCAATATTTTGACATATTATACTTTACATTATGACTATTTCATTTCCTTACTATATAATATATAAATAATATTCTTACATAAGTATATAAAAAATTATCTCTAAAGTAATAAACTATTATAAAAGTTATACATAAACGATAAAATTTAAAAGGAAACACACATATATAATATTTACCAAAAATATTAGCTCATGGGGCATAAAATAGACTATGATAGAGTTAGTTGTTAAAGCACTATGTGATGTGAAGGTCACCAGTTTGAAACTCTGCTGGCGAAAATCCAACCATATAAAGGGTCGGCGTGGCCTAGTCTGGGTGCGATCCTTCCTCGGGTGATTTTGATAGCTTAGATGCCTTTCGGTCTTAGTTTCTCAAAATTGCAATCATCCTAAGACTCTCACAACTTAGCAAACTAAATTTTTTTTTTACCAAAAATATTAAACACTTGTAAGAATAAAAATACATACATATAGATATATATAAAACTTATAAAAAGGGAAGTTGTCTATTAAAAATTCTCTTCACTATATTAAAAACTTCAATAAATTTAAACACATTAAAATTTAAAATTGTAAGCCCATGGGGTAGTCATCGCCATTTTATGAAGTACTATGTAAACCAAACCATGAGTTTAAGGTACAAATCTCTTGTGAATTGAGCCAACCCAAAAATAAAAAATAAAACATAAATCTTGAATTTATAAAAAATAAATTTAAGCATATAGGCGTGTTTATTTTCAAATATGACTTCCAAAAATTTAATCTAATTATCAATAATTATTAAATGGATGGTTGAGGTTTAACCTTCATGAAATATTCTAGAATATTTTTAGTAATATACACAAATCAATGGTTTATATTTATCTCCAAAATTGTTTTGTTATTTTTTTCTTTTATATTAAATTGATTACTTATATATATATATTATATATATAATAATATATATTATTATATATATATATATAATATTAATTGAATATTTATGGTATTTTTTCCATGATAATCTATGGTAAAAGTAGAATAAATCCCATAATTAAGAATCTTGTTTCATTTTCTTTTTAAATATTATAATTTTTAACTTATATAATTTTTTTATTTAATAATAATAATATAAAATGAAATTATAGTTGATAAATATTTTAAGGTTTTTTTTTTTTTTTTAATAGAGTAATATGTAATATTTTCTTAGTTGTGAGTTATGATAGCATTATGGTGGTCAAGGACTCCCTTTCTACTATCTGATGTATCCAAGGTAGGTTGGTTGTTCAAATTCCTTCTCTTCTCTACTAGATGCAGTGCATAACTTAGCTTAAGGAACTTTTCTCCGAGATCATCTTTCATTTTATCACTAGAGAACATAACACTGAAGCTGACACCCTCTCAAAGCGTATTTTGTCTCTTCTTTGTGGTTATATATACTTTGAACATGTTGTGGATGGAACAGTTCAAAGTCGGGGTTCTTTTAAAAAAAAATATTTCTCGGTATTTGTTGGGGTCTCATTCAGGCCCTCATGGGGTTTTCCCCACTCGCTGACATTGTCTCCATTTTGTCCCTTTCCTTTTTCTCAATTTTCCATGACTAGTAGAATGCGCTTCTAGTCCTATTCCTCTTTTGATACAATGGAGTCCTATTTGAGTATTTTCAAGTCAAGTTTCTTTATAGGGACAGTCAATGTTTCAATTTGGAGACCTACATTTTCATATTCTCTCTTGAGCAGACGAAGAGCATCATGTGCTCTTTTTTTGTTGATATTTCACAAGGTAACTCTTTGGTCATGTCCATATTCAACCTCGACCAGTCAGAGATGTACTTCTGCTTTGTTTTGTCAATAATTCTCAGGGCAAGTCTTTTGGTTAGATAGAAGACATTGTTATAATCCATAGTCTTCAGTTTAAAGTGAAGTAAAAGTATACGGATGTAAAACATTTCAAATTGGCCCCGTAAAGAAGCTCAAAAAAAGAGCAAGATTGTGTACAAGGACATCTGGAAAGATCTTCCAACAGGTTTCTTTGATGGTGCATGCAAGCAAAGGGACTGTGGAGGTGAAGATGAAGTTCTATTAGAGCCAGCCAAATACTATCACGGGAGGGAGGTAGAGGTGCAAATAGTAGGGCCGAAATTATAACATTGTGGGAGGTTTTGACGTGCTCTAGATGGATGGGGTTGGAGACACTGCACATCTATGGAGATGCAAAAGGCATAATCGAGTGGGTCAAGGGGTGCTCTCTTTTCAGCCCACCCATTCTATCAAACTCGATGAGACGTGTTAGGAATTTGGTATGCTCCTTTCAGAATATATCATTTCGGCACATTTATAGGGTCCAAAATCATTTTGTGGATCTCCTATCAAAGAGGGGCATCAAAAAGGAGCCTCAGAAGTTATTCTTAGCTGCTTTTGTTCAGGACACCTTGGAGAATGTGGGGAGCATTAACTACTCTTGAATTGGAAATCATTTTTTGTAGATTTTTTACTTACTTAGATAAATTTCACTCTTAGAAAATATGTATCAGAGTTAGAAAAATGACAAACTATGAACAGCTAAAAAAATAATTGTATTTTTTTGAAATCCTACAGTAAAATCTATGATCCTACTAGAAGAACATTGAACATCAATTTGTAAAAGCATGAAGAGGAAGGCCCATATTATATGTACTCTTTTTATTTAAATGAAAAATTACATCTTCTCGAAAAAATAAATATATAAAACATTGAAATTAATGAAAATGTAAAATCTATGATCCTACTACAGGAACATTGAACATCAATTCTTAAAAGCATGATATGTATTCCTTTTATTTAAATGGAAAATTGTGCTTTTTTCTTCTCGAAAAAATTAATATGTAAAACATTTCAATTAATGAAAATATTTTGTTTTTTTAATCCTTGAATGTATATATATATCCCAAATGATTTGATACTTATATATAATATTTGATTTGATACTTATTATACTAGTAGATATGGTATTACTATTAGTTTCTCTTTGACCAAAAATTTATGCCACTTATTCATAGTTTTAACATTGGGAAATCATTTTTTGTTATTTTTTATTATTATTTAAAGTTATTTGTTTATGAGGTGATTGGTTGAGGTGAACTGTTTAGTAACTCCCATTTCTATTAGTTACTAATTTTTTCTTTTTAGTTTTATTTATTTCTATTTAACTTTTTTATTTTATTTTTTCTATTTTTTCATGAATTATAGTTTCTTATCCATATTTTCTATTTAAAATGATAAATTTGAGAGAGAAAAAAATAATTCAAAAAACTTTTCCAATAATTGTTTTTAGTTTTATTACTTTTAATTTGACTTATATTTGTTTTTGCCTTTTTATATGGTTTTGTTAAGATAACAAATTTTAAAAAGAAAAAATAATTAAAAAATATTTTCCCAATATTGAAATTAAGTTTTTCTCTATCAATTTAAACCAAACACTAACAAAAAAAAATAAGGTTATAAAGCTTCATTACAACCAATGAGATAAAAAGCTCACTAAAAAATTACATTTTAACACAAAATTTTCACATTCATTTCTTTTTTTTTTATAAAAACTTTAATTGATCATGTTACACTATATCAATAGTTCATGCTCTATTAACTATATTTAAACCAAACCATAAATACTAACTATTACTTGTTATACATATTATACATATTACTTGTTATACATATTATACGACTTTATATGTCATAGCTATTATGCGTGGTATATATAAAAAGTAAAGAGCATTTTTCCAAATTTGTTCCGCATTTTATAACCACGAATTCAAATGAAACGATGCATTTCGGTTTCCAGGGCTTTCAATGTTGGGGGTGGCACGCAGAATACCATCATGACTCCGCTCTTGCTCTCTGGCGGAGGCAGCATTAAAATTGGGCAGAATAAAATTTTGCCAGGGCAAACAATGCTGGGCTTGCCCAACCCAAAATCCACCTGATGAAATCCCAACCACCTCCAATCACTAAGACACGTGTCTTCGGGACATATTTGCACATCTGTGATCTTTTGGAATGGACGTTTCATCTCCAGGAAGGATATTGTCACGCCCCCGCCCTCTATATTATTTTTTTTTCGTCGGGAGCCGTGCGACACTGTCGGGCAAACTTACGTTTTACCTACAGACTACGCCTTACCGAACGTTCGTTTCACTATCGTTGCACGAACATTACTACTTATATCCACTTCTTATCTTCACACTTGTAATCTTATAATCAACAGCAATCTTTAATTATAATTCTGTTCCTTTATAAATTATTAGTGCATATTAAAACATTCATCAACCGATAATAATCATTCACCATATAGCAGCGCACCATTAAACATACACATAAGAACACCGATAATATGGGCGGTGCAGCTCACCCGAACTGCCCACAAAACTGTTTCATTAACCGGTTAATATTAATGTCTAAAATGCGTGGGTCGACTCTTGACCGCACGATAATAGAATGGAGGACGAGGCCCGTGTACTGACCTCCACGGCCTGCCTAATAATAGAACCCGTTTACAATTTAAACACCGACTGTATTATGCCAAGACCGGCGTAACCATAAGTCTGAATTCTGTGTTAAGTGGCAGCGATGCCCGCAGCCCTCGCTGCACTGTGGTACTCGCCCGAACCTGTGTCAAAGCCGACCCCTGTCTGCACGATGGCGCACTGTTGTGCTACCTCGCAAGTCAGCGTACACCCTGGTCCATTTACTCGTCTCACCCGACCTCCGTGCGCTTCCTTAAACTCCCGTTCACTCCATCGATCTTGCGAGCTTAGGAAGTGTAGAACGAATGATCTCTGTCGAGTTCGTTGATGCCTCCAATTTCCTTTGCGTTCGTGTATATATACGAGTTCACGCCAAATGGAGAGGGGTGTCGGTTATGTGGCCGACCCCCGTTTCGTTGTTCGAACGCCCACCGCCTACCAAGCCGACGGGCTTAATGTTAAATCAACCCATCGTTTCGTTTAATGGGGCGGGTCGGCCTTTGGTTAACAAAGCCGACCAACGCCTCATATAAACTCACATGGTCCGTGCCTCATATCTGCATGCTCATTCATTTCGTCATGTCGCTCCACCGTCCCATGTTGTCACTGTCTGCCCGATGCTGAACAAACCGGTTCTGTGCACTGTTCGCTGTTTGCCGTGTTGAACGCCCGGACTGTTCTAGCCTCATGATTGTTGACCCGCCCGTGTGCGCCGTGTGTCGTCGTTCCGTTGAACGGATGTCGTGTGGGAAGGTCGCCCTCCGTGCGCGGAGCGCCCGGTCGCCAGGGCGTTACATCCTCCCCCACCTTACTCTGTTGTCGTCCCGACAACTTCCATACCACCGTGTCCTCTTCAGTTTTCCATGCCAAGTCACCCTCCCGTTTTGTAATCCAGTGTACGTCGCAGGAGTATGCATCCCATACTACATCAAGTCGGTACTGAGACATCGACTCGGTTCCCCGACACTTCAAACCTCCAAGTCCACCATGAATGGATAAACTGTCTGAGTATAGATACTCGTTTCATGATCCCTCCGTCGTTTCATGGGAACCCCCATTTCAAGCGCCCGTTGAGACCACCGGCCTGCCCAAGTACCTTTACGGACCCACTGCCTTGAGCAGCCAACAATGAGCCCGCCCCTTTAATTATTTAAAAGGACTGCCACGGGAGTGAGCCGGGTGGCTCTCCCCTATCCACCAAATCCGCCCATCTATCTGAGCCTACCATCTCCACCTGCCAAAGGTAATCTTTCCGAGCCTCTCTCCATGTGTCTGGCCTCGTGCTAGTACCGGGTTGAGGTTCTGGTCTTGAACGAGGGTGCGCAGCTTCGACTCTTCCAACCACATCTTCAACTGGTTCCTTCCTCCATGTGCCTGGCCTTGAACTAGTGACGGGTTGAGGATCCGGCCTCGAACAAGGGCACACAACATCTACTCCTCCGACCTCATCTTCAACCGGTCCCTTTGGTTTCAAGGGACACACCTTCACCGTATGAGGCCCTGTGCAAAGCCAACATTTCAAAGGCTTTTTCTCCTTAGTTCTGCCTCGTTCCGGTCCGGCCTGTTTTGATCCAAGCTTCCCGTCCACTGAGTTATGTTCACCTGTCAAGTCCTCGGAGTTTCGCATGTCTTCCCGACATTCTGCTCCAAGTTTGCTGATGTAGTCAATCTCTTCCTACCCGATTATGACTACCTTTTTACGAAGGAGTCTCCTCCTTATTTCTTCCTCGACCCGTTTGACTCCTATCTCTGTCATGGACCGTTTCTCCCTTAACCGAGCCCTTTCATTGAAGACCTCTTGGAGACTTAAGCCGTTCAAGCGGATGTTTCTGTCAACCCGATCGAGTTTACACTCGCACTGGCCCTTGAGTTCGTTCAGCTCTCTTTGGAGTTCTGAACAGCGTTCCCGAATCCGTTTGAGTTCCGCCTGCACTTTGTCCCAGTTTGAGTACCCAGACCTTTCGATCGCATCATGGATCCCATACTCCATCTATCTGCCACTGTCGAACTGTCCTATCGTTCCTTCGGATGTCTGCCTTAGATCAGGCAGATCCACCTTCAATTTCACTTGGGTATCCAAGCCTTTACCAAGTTCAACCGTCTCCATATGAGCTTCACGGTTCAACCTTTTCACCACCGATACCATCTGTAGATGTGTACCTGCTCCACTGAACGCCGGCACTGATACTGGCTCTGATACCAACTGTCACGAAGTGCAGGTGTGTATCAGCTTTCATCGTCCAGCCAACCTGGCTCTGATACCAGCTGTCACGCCCCCGCCCTCTATATTATTTTTTTTTCGTCGGGAGTCGTGCGGCACTGCCGGGCAAACTTACGTTTTACCTACAGACTACACCTTACCGAACGTTCGTTTCACTATCGTTGCACGAACATTACTACTTATATCCACTTCTTATCTTCACACTTGTAATCTTATAATCAACAGCAATCTTTAATTATAATTCTATTCCTTTATAAATTATTAGTGCATATTAAAACATTCATCAACCGATAATAATCATTCACCATATAGCAGCGCACCATTAAACATACACATAAGAACACCGATAATATGGGCGGTGCAGCTCACCCGAACTGCCCTCAAAAACTGTTTCATTAACCGGTTAATATTAATGTTTACAATGCGTGGGTCAACTCTCGATCACACGATAATAGAATGGAGGACGAGGCCTGTGTACTGACCTCCACGGCCTGCCTAATAATAGAACCCGTTTACAATTTAAACACCGATTGTATTATGCCAAGACCGGCATAATCATAAGTCCGAATTCTGTGTTAAGTGGCAGCGATGCTTGTGGCCCTCGCTGCACTGCGGTACTCGCCCGAACCTGTGTCAAAGCCGACCCCTGTCTGCACGATGGTGCACTGTTGTGCTACCTCGCAAGTCAGTGTACACCCTGGTCTGTTTGCTCGTCTCACCCGACCTCCGTGCGCTTCCTTAAACTCCCATTCACTCCATCGATCTTGCGAGCTTAGGAAGTGTAGAACGAATGATCTCTGTTGAGTTCATTGATGCCTCCAATTGCCTTCGCGTTCGTGTATATATACGAGCTCACGCCAAATGGAGAGGGGTGTCGGTTATGTGGCCGACCCGCGTTTCGTTGTTCGAACGCCCACCGCCTACTAAGCCGACGGGCTTAATGTTAAATCAACCCATCGTTTCGTTTAATGGGGCGGGTCGACCTTTGGTTAACAAAGCCGACCAACGCCTCATATAAACTCACATGGTCCGTGCCTCATATCTGCGCACTCGTTCATTTCGTCATGTCGCTCCACCATCCCACGTTGTCGCTGTCTGCCCGATGCTGAACGAACCGGTTCTATGCACTGTTCGCTGTTTTCTGTGTTGAACGCCCGGACTGTTCTAGCCTCATGACTGTTGACCCGCCTGTGTGCACCGTGTGTCGTCGTTCCGTTGAACGGACGTCGTGTGGGAAGGTCGCCCTCCGTGCGCGGAGCGCCCGATCGCCAGGGCATTACAGATATGCTCGACCTTACGCAATCGTCGTTTACAGATGTTTTTGCCTTCTTTATCATCTTCACAGCATGCAAAAGGGATCCATTGACAACCTCTTGTGCTGTAGCGCTGCATGCACATCCCAAGTACCCAGCATTGCCGTAGTATCCTTCTGTAAGGGGGGGCTTTAACACCGTCCTTACGTCCACAGTGAAAATAAGCCTAACAGCGCGATGAAGAGAAATTCCCAAAGCTATTGTTCTTGCTCGCCATGCCAACGCGGATAAAACTTCGAACGTGGTACAATGCTCCTCCAGCTCCTGTGCGATGGGCTGTTTTATCCTTTGTAAAGCATCCGAGCTCAAGAAAAATGAAGAGATGACCAGGTCGTCAGCCTTCACATTACCCAGCTGTACGGCAGAATTAGGGTTGACGAGGAATCGACTTTCAACGAACTCGTCATGGGGAAAACGGACAATAGGAGGCTGGTGGAGTTTGAGAACTTCTCTCTGCCATACTGGTTCAATGGAAAGCTTTGCTTCTCCTCTAGCAATCTCTGCAACTCCATTAAGAAACTGCGCTACCCCTCGCCCGTCACACAGACTATGGCTGAAACTTGCACCCACAACAACGCCCCCGCATTTGAAGCACGTTACCTATTATTTTCATAATAAAAGTCAGTTAAAACGTTAGGGTGAATGACAAATAACGACCCAAAAGTACGAGGAATGAAGTTTACCTGAAAAATGAGAGCGGAGACATCCTCGACCTCAGCAAAGTGATGGAGCAGAGGGGCGAAGGAGGGTTTCAGGTCTTCCAGTATACCCAACTCTGAAAGAGTGTTGTCCGTCGCGGCTTCAACGAAGAGGGCACCCTCTCCGATGCACTCTACTTGGAATTTTCGGCCATCTTGGGTTCTCGTTACCCTGATGTAATTCTCGAGACGATCTGGTCGTCGAGATTGGACAGATAGAGGATAGTTTTGGGAGAAGGTCGGGAAGGTGGTACCATGATAGACGCTATTACATTTACAGGGACCTGAACTTGGGAGCAATATTCCTTCATATTGACGCTTTCCATTGATAAACCCTAATCTTTGAGCATGGTGATGATCAAATTATATAGATGGAAGATATGGATTATGACGCGCGTGTGTGTTGTGTGGAATGGTAGGTTGTAGAAGTCGTTTTTGTCACCAAAATATTAGGTAGTCGTAAGCTAACCTAACGTACTTGCAAAACAGTGGCAAACAAAATTACAAAATATCTCGCATCTTTGAATTTTCTTATCAGTATTTTAATTACTCGGAAAACAGTGGCAAACAAAACTACAAAATATGTGGTATCTTTGAATTTTCTTATGTGTTTTTGAATTATTATATTTTTTTTTTCTACATTAATTTGTTATTTAAAAAATTTAAAATCTATTAAAAGTTAAGCATTATGAAAATTATTTTACTGTTTTTAAATAAATTTATTTCTATTTATTTTAAATGATCTTTGAAATGTCTTCCGTTTTATTGTGTAATGATGGAAAGAATTGACTTTGTGTACTCCATTATTAATTACTAGTAAATATATCACAATTTCAATGTCACATTAATATAAATAATTTGGAAAAATAGTATTTTATATTAATTACTATGTACCTAAACCCAAAGGTTTGATTAATTCAAAAATTCCATTTTCTCATTGGGTAAAGTATTGATAAACAATTTTTATGTTTTATTTTTTAATTTAAAAAATATAAATTTGAAAAAATGTAAAAATAAGATGTGTACAATTTGTGCAACTCTCATTATGTCAATCTATACTCTAATGACAATGAGATGTGTACTATAATATGAGCATTATATAAACAAATTGCCATCATTCAATATTAAATAAATAATTATTAACTTGTTATCATTCTCTTCAATGTCAATTATATATATATAACATTTATCTACCAAAAAAATGTTTAATTATAATAAAAAAAATTAATAAAAAAAGTTTAAACAAATACTCATATAACTCATTTTACAATTTTATTATTGTTTGGAGTACATACAACACATCATGACATTAAAATGTTTTATTAAACTAAGCTGCAGTGAACCCTAGCAACGTGGCATGTGTTAGAACCACCCATGCATCTCACTTGATTCACTGCAAAGGCACACTCTTGCTTCCACCAAAGTTATCATACTTAAATCTACGTGCTACCACACTCAGGGTACTAGATTAAGTCTAGTTGCAACTAGGAAGATCGTCTTGACATAATAAGTAGTGTATTACATTTTTAATGAAATTAAAAAATGACAATATATATTAAAATTACATATAATGCTAAATATATTTAATTTATAAAGTGTTTTCTTTTAAAATGTTATTTTTATACAATACTAAATGTATCTAATTTATGAGTTGTAGATTAGTTGATTTGTGATTTGTGTGAGCTTGAGTCATCACTATGTTTCAGATTCAAATATCATAGGAAAAAGATTAAAGATTGAAATCAAATATGATAAAGAAACTATTTCTAAAATTGTATATTTTTTTATAAAAACATTTGATTAAAACTAAAAATAGAAAATTAAATATATGTATATAATAATAAATATTATAACAATTTATAATTAATTTAAATATTATTTGAAAATTTTAATCTGTTTGATTAGTTTTCCCTTTTTCAAACTTTTAGATATCATTTCATATATATATATATATATATATATATAATATATAATAATATATATATTTGTATCTAAAGGAATCAACAATTGGACTAATCTTGTCCTCTTTTATTCATGTAACACTAGTTGATTCCAACCACTACCACTATAGCTTCCTTGTGCCTAGGTATGCATCTTCCTTAGGCATGAGTCAATGAGTGAGATTTGAAACTTAGACACAACTTCATTTTCACGGGCATTGCTACTTGATCTATCCCCACGGACTATACATTTTCTTTTCATAAATTAAAAATTTTTCATATTACTTCAGAAGGAAAAATTACATCATAGACATACAAAGGACGATAAGGTGGAAACTCATCTAGACCTATGACATCATATGTAAACAATATATACTAATAAAGCTTAAAACATAAACCCCATTGTTTTTATAAGTCAAGGAACCTTCATATTCATTCAGGAGTCTAAAACAAAAGTGAGGAACAAAAACAAGTACCTTAACCTTACTCCCCACAATGCCATGGCAAAGAGGTAGAGAGAGAAACGACCCATACACCACAATAAGAGAACCATCATACAAAACGGAGAGGACAACATCAAGAAGAGACCCCCCACACCATCACAAACATTTGACCTTAATCCAAAAAGACTTCATGCCAAAGGCTAAGCATCTTACTTTTCATGCTTAGAAAAAGAAGGACCATCACAGATTAGAAGGACCATCACAGATTAGAAAAAAAACATCAAAAGTGACCCAAAAATTACCCATCATCCCCCACACACACTATTCATTTTTTGAAGAGGAGGGAAGAGGAGGGGTTCGTCAAACTCGAGCACTAGAGCCAAGGGGGCTAACTACTCTCTTCCATTTGAATCACAAGCTATGTGACTCTCCACATGCATCCTCAAGTTTTTCCACACAAAACCTCAAGTTTGTTAATATTGTGTTCACATCCTCTTCAAATACAAAGATATTATATTTCTCTACCCACTTATCTCTATGCATTGGAACCCAAAAAGCATTTTTATTTTCCAATAAAACAATACTAAGTTCATACACTGCTTTTTCCTTTTCCCATTATGCTTGGGTTCCCAAACCCATAGTCACATGCCTTCTAATAATGCTGAGTGCCAAAAAAAAAATGTCTCTCTTCGCATGCTTTAATATCAAGCTCACGAATATCATAACTATATATTA
>APFE030535844.1:12523-33908 GCA_000404065.3 Pinus taeda | reverse complement strand
TAAACATGTTTTTAAGTGACTTTCTCTCTTTTTGAAGTTTGACATGAAGAGAAAAGGTTTGAGGCTTGACAAGGAGGACAATATGACTATTGATGGAGCCATATTAACTGCAGATAGCCATGGTGACAAATTTCAGTGTAACACGTCCCTATACAAATTAATACCATTGATGATTTTATAAATTTTTGTAAGCACTACAAAGTAAAGGTTCAAAGATTACTGTGTGAATTATATCTACATAACCTTGTGTTAGACCAGGAGATAGAGCAGAACCCTGGCCCTTTTGTTGGGGATATCCAATTGCAGGCATTTATTTCGTTTGGGGTTAATCAAATCAAATGGCTTAAGGCCTATAATGCCTTCCATAGACAAGAAAATGGATTAGACTTATGGGTAAGAGCTGAGCCTAGAAATCCAGTGCAGTTGTGGCGGGAACATAGGAACCTCATGGGGACTCCAGGCATGATTGAAGCATTAGGGCCCATTCATATAGCAATCAATCAGCAGGGAATAGAATAAGTTTTCACTATTAAAGACCTTGCCATTGATGTGGTTAAATTTCGATATCAGATCTCTAATCCAAATATCCAACTCAACGAACCATTTAATTATGAAAACTCTAAGTTAGCCGCTGATTGCTTGCACCTCTATGGTGAATTTATCTTGAGAGCAGGGCCATCTTGGTTAGGATATAGGTTCCAGAGTCTGATTATTTGGCACCCTACACCTGGATACCAAGTCCTGTATGAGATGCTTGAGGGTTAGACAAGCCATTTTTTTGAACACTTAGTTAGGCATCATGGCTATAGACCACCACATGAGATCCCATCTCCAGCCTACTCTCTCACTGCCTTACATGCCAACTATAATGTTTCCATGAGGGCATGAAAAAGGGTAAGTAGGGGGGTGTGTGGCGTACTAAAGAAGGTATGATTTTGTTGATTATTTTTGCATCTTTTCACTAAAACTCACAACCCCTTTGCATCGTGAACTAGGTAGATAATAAGAAATTATGACAAAATTTGTAAGATTAATATGCAATACGAAAACATTGATAATTGCCATTTCTTATGCAGGAAAAGGGAAAAATGAAAGACTGTCATTCCAAAGAAAAAGACAAGGCCAAGTTAACTATTGTCCCTTTGGCGGGGAACCACATGCAAACAAGGCGATCCAAATTAAAGCATATCAGCGAGGGAAAGGAAATGGAGATATCGACTCAGCGCAAGAAAGCAAATGGATAACTGGGAGTTAATAGTTTGGCGAATCCCTCAGGATCCTTTGATCCTGAGGGATCACTGCTTTACCTATTTTTGCATCCTTGACATGTTTGCCTTAGCTATTATAAAAAGGGGCAACACTGCTAGCCCGGGGTGGGATATACTATCATTTTTTTCTATGTAACTTTTCTTGAATTTGAGACTTTGATCATCAGCTCTCGTTGAGAAGTGATTTGCTATAATTATGTTTTAATGCATTAATATAAACCTGGTTGCTATTTCATCTTTGATCCTGGAATAATCTCAAGCGGTGTGTCCCTGGAGGCTAAGGGCCCGGCCCTAGTGGAACACTTGCTCCTGTACTATTACTTTTGGTTTGTGCATGGTTTTACTTATCATCTTTGTCCGGTAATCTAATATGTTTTTTTATTTTACATCACAACTCTATTATATTTGATTTATGCTAGATTGAGTAATATCATTCTCTAAAATAGAAACATCGTATTGACTCTGCAATGCATTGCTGTTCCTTTAATTGTTGATACGACATTGCTGGTATTTACAGAATACTATTGTTGTTCAACTACAAAGTAATTGTGCTGTAACATTCATATTGCTGTATTCATCTATGGTTTACAATTGATTGCGATTATGGTTCAACTGACATTGTTGTTCCATTATGAATTAAGATCGTTATTCCTAATAACCAAGATTGATATTGGTGGTATCAAAATCAGATTACTACTTTTCTTAAGGCATGTTGTGTGTGTTATTATCTTGGGTTATCATGCACTTACACTTGGCTCTGAGTACTGTGCTATGTTTCATTGCTAATCAGTTGTCGTTCTATTTCTGTGTGTTGTCTAATTTATCCTTAGAATAAGGATTGCTCCCTGATTCCTGTAGGATACGATGCTGTACTTATTTCTGACGATTAAGGTGTTCATAAGAATTTATTACTATTACATTTTCTAGTTGTTTTTCCATCTCCTAGTTGCTATTACATTTCCTAGTTGTTGCATTTCCTAGTTGTTGTTCCATTTCTTTATTATTTGCGTTGTCATTGCTTTGGTGTGCAGAACGATCTGAAACTGTAGTGGGCGTTGGCATTTGTTGTCTAGCCCCCAGATTGACGATCTGTTCCTTGATTGTCTTTAGTTACATCAATTTACAGAGGGATGAGTTACTGTTACTGGACCCTTGACTGATAAATTGCCTAGTTTCTTGAATGCATGATTTCAACTTTAAGATTCTTTATTGTAATTAGATCTTGTTTTAAGCATCTATTTACTGTTGTATTTTGAGCACTATACTACTAGCATTACTCTAACAAATGATAGCCTCAAACTGAGACACTCTTTGAAGTAACAAAACATTCCTGGATTGACAAACTAATGTGAGGTAATTAGAGGTGAAAAAGACCCTTTTTACGACTCGACACCAAGACTCAAGCACATTATCAAAAGAAATCCTCATTTGAGTTTAATGTAAAATATGTGCATCCAATTGATGAAATTAGGATGCACAAACAAACTCGACAGATTATTTCTTCCACTTTAACTCATACTGCCATGAGTTTGTCAAATTTGTAGGTCACCTTGGCCAATACATAGTCATAGTTGAAATTGGAAAAACTTTCCTCACTAGCAAATGACACCAAGCTCAAATCCTTAGAAGATCTCGTGCTAAAGATGGGATATGATCCCTCAAACATAAATGCAGTTGTCATGCGGAAAGAGTTATATTTGCGGACAAATCTAACCTCCCTAGGAGTCTAAGACTCTCTAGTGACAAACAAACCAAACAAGAGCAATCCTTCTCTAAACACACGTTATTCTATGAGAATTCAAATGTTTTCGATCTTACCTTAGGTCCAACGCTTGTTGTAGCAGTCCAGCCTTGCTGATCCAGATGAGCTCCTCCTTCACTTTCAGACCTTCATACACTAACAAAGCAAACGATTACATAACACCTGAATATTCATCATAAAACAAAGCATATTCATCACATAGACCAAGGAGTACATGAAATAATTCATTAACAACAAATCATTGAGAAGAATGGACTTATTTGTATTAAGGAAACAAAAAAGGAACCATTACAACCTGAGCCTTGGTGTTGTGCAAGCTCCTCCCAGGGTCCAACAAGAGATTTCCTCTACTTTGACAAGCTCACCCACTCCAATATGGCAACAAGGAAGGATAGTGATCTCTCCTCACAAGTCAACAATGGAAGTCCTAATTCCAGCAGCATTTACCCTTTAGAATGTTCAGCTTTCAACCTCCCCTCCTCTGGCCCAATGCCTATAATTATAGTATTCTAGAGGAAGTTATTCAGTTCCAACATCAATGGGATACTCCCTCTTTTGGATGGGGTAGCTCTTCTCTTGATGGGATAAGTTCCTCTATCATAGGGATGCATGAACCATCTGGAGGCGCTCAATACACGTCAAACACTCTTCTAGAAGGCTCTAGAAGTGACCACAAGTAACTTTTTAAAGATGAAACTCGCGCCTTTTGACCTTTACAGGGGTACGCACCCAACCTTTAGCTTACAGAGCGTACAAGTAGCAGGTACAGTGTGTCTGGAGTGCGTACACGCAGGCAAGGTAGAGAGAACCTGCGTGAGATAAACATGTTTTCAAGTGACTTTCTCTCTTTTTGAAGTTTTGACATGAAGAGCAGAGGTATGGGGCTTGACAAAGAGGACAATATGGCTATTGATGGGGCCATATAAACTGCAGATAGTCAAGGTGACAAAATTCAGTGTAACAGTCCAATCATGTTGAATCAAGTCTAGAGGATCTTGCGGTATCCTAAAAATTGTCATCTTAACCTCCTGCAATACTTCATCGATAGATTCAAATCCATCCTCAAAACTGAACTTCATAAAAAATCCTTGGCGCAAAATATCCCATTCTTTGGTGCCATGGTGGAGTTTTGTCTCCAAGTACTAATTCATTGGTATAACATCCAAGGTATGAAAAAACAGATGGACCCATTCTGGTTGAGGCTTAGCTCCATACACTTGAGTCCACTTGAGCATGGTCACGCAGATCATTTCTCCCATCATATTTTTATGTTAGTCGCACCTTCGGATGACCAAAGTATACCCTCGTCATCCTCCTATATTTGCACCAATCATCAAAACTATCTTTGTGCATACCCCACCATCTTGTGAGCGTAGTGTGCAATGCCCAATCCAATGCCTAGAAGCGATGCTTCTCTGGTAATTCCCTTTCAAATGCATCCAAAAAGTGATCAACATCATTTAACCCATCATAGTGAGGCAAATTTCTTACCTCTGATGACACACAATGTAATGACTTGGTCATCATATTACAACACAATGTAGATACTTCATGTAGTCTGCAAGTGCCCCATTTCTTCATCTGAATCTGATGAACAGGAGCTCTTGTGGTCACATGCAATTCACCTGTCTTCTATAGGATTCACCCAATACTGATCTCACGTCGTTATCTTGTAAATCTGGTCCAAATCTTCATCACTTTCATAATCGTGGATCGATTTAGTATAGTACGGTCCTTCTGCAGGGTCCAGTAGAACCACCATGTGGAGCCATTTCTTATCAAATATCATCTTTTGCTTCTTCAAGTTGATTACCCCATTCATGTCAGTGGCCCAATCGATCCCCAGGAGCTCGGGGTAGGGATTTTTGTCATCCACAATCTCTATCACCTCAAAATCTGCTAGTGCGCTCGCACCTTCGATATCAATTGTTACCCCCTATAACCTTCCCATTGGGATGATTTTTGTTGATTTTCCATCCTTAACTGAATCGGAGACCACCGTAGTGCAGGTCTCCCCATTCTTTCCCATGTCTGTTTCGTTAAGACATTCGCGTTGGACCCGAGGTCCAAGATAACTTGGTCCATTTTGTATTCTCCTATCTGCGCAATGAACCTCATCTCACGTCCAGTTTGTGACTTATGCTTACCAAGATTCCTAACTACGTGCGGTCCGTAAGTAGTGGTTTCCTTGCCAGCACACCTATTAATCATCTCTTGCAGTCCTTTCACAGCCTTACTATCGCGGAGCAGTTCCATGCAGGTCTCCAAGAACGTGGTAATCATGTAAGGGTCCATTTCTTCAGTCGGTTTCTCCTAACTCCCTGAGATAGAGACCTCAGCGAAACTTTTCTTTGCTTCCATAAATGTTTATTTTGCATGTTCTAGATCAAACCCAGTGTCCTTTTCTAGTTCTTTTCCACCCACTCACCTTCTTTGGTCTACTTTCCCTTATCCTCACCATTCATCACTCCACTCCATAGCACAATATTTACCTTAGGGTCTTCCTCGTGAGGCTCAGCCCTCATCATCTGCAGGTTCTGAGTCAGATGTTGAGGCTGCACCTCCTTCTCACGTATCTTGGCTAACAATATAGGGCAATCCTTTGTCACATGGTCAAACTAAGTATAATTGAGGCATGACAATCACATCGGATTCAGGTAGTATCGTGTGTAGTTTCCTATTCCTCCACAATTGTAACAAATAATCTACCCTCAGCCTCTACCAGGTCCTCCTCCACCTCGGCCTCGGCCGCACCCCTGATACTTGCCTCGCGCTCCTCCAACACCTTGGTCTGGAGGCTGCATTTCTACCTGCACCCTATATGCAGGTGTCTTGTCCATCATTAATTCGTAACTTCAGCATTGCACTCATCATGACCTACAGATTGACAAAATTTGCAGGAGAGTTGTTGTGGTGTCTATACAAATTTTTACAACAAATGGCAATTGTCTGCCGCATGTTTCCCAACTACCTGATAGATCGCACACCATAGTGTGGGCTCTGTACTTGGCCCTACTGCAGCTTCCGACCACAAAGGCATTGGTCCCCCTGGTGCAACATAATTTGTGGAAATGGGACAGTGATCTTTGTCATGCCCCCTGGCTTTTACACTTTAGGCACCAGACTTCTTCGCGTGCCTTGATCTGTTCTATCTTTCTTCAAACTTTGCATTTTGATGCAAAGGTTCAACAATTGCGTGTGAATTTGTTGATCCCCCAGATTAGCATCTTGCATTGGTGTCTCGTGCAATCTCATTGTGATTTCGAGAGCTTGCGCCTAGGTCTCTCTCTTCTATTGTCATAGCATAACCCTTAGATGAGGCAGGAGTGAGGCCACAAACCATTTGCAATGCTGCCCATCAGTCAAATTCATGTTGGCTTCATAGATCATACACTTCAAGCTTTGATCCAAATCCCATGGCATCTCTCTAGACTTCATCACAATCTCCTTGAATCCCACAATTGATTGTGCCTCACACTTAAGTCTACTAAATTCCTTATTCAGCATAGTCTGGATATCTGCCAATGTGGACGTCGGATTACCAGTGCAGTATTTAATTTCCCAAGTTAGTGCGCGGTCCTGCAAAGAACTAACCCATTTTGATTTATTCATTTGATCATCCTTGATACCCTAAGCTTCCCACACAACCTTTGCAATGAACCAAAACTGGTCCGAATCTTCATTTCCTACACCCTTGAACACAGGTAGCTTTACGGAGTTCGCCATGTTGAACGGTGGTGGACGTCGTAGTAGTGTGGGTGAGGGGATAAGCGATGGATGTGAGGATGGAGGTGGTGCAGGTTTTCACTAGAATCCCTGTCTTATCAAGTGAATAGTGCTCATCGAAGAATCCTGTGCTGCTCCTTCGTCATCACTTATAGGAGGCTCAATAAACGGGTGTTATTTAGGGCCTTTTCTGCCTCCGTCCCTAAAATTCCTTCCACTTCAGGTAACCCCAAACATCAAGGTAACTCCATAACTCGCTTTTCACACAAGAGCATCTTAATCCAAGTATTTAATGATTTCAAATACTTACCTCGTGGCCCCTTGAATAAGTGGCGCTCTAATTCGCTATAACTGACTAAAGTATCAATCATGAACTCTGTCACAAACCCTCCTATGATACAGTCGAGACAATGATCGAAAGTGTGCATGATCTTATCTTCAGTGGCTTCTAGATTCTGTAATAACTTCGGTGTCCAGACAATCAGACCGTCAAGCCTCCACCTTCCTTGGTCGTCTGCCAACTTCGCGATCCACTCGTATAATTCAACTAGGAAGGAATAGAAGAATATTTCATGTATCTCTATGTATAGATATTTGTCCAACCACTGTTCTTTCGTCAATCACTGATTCTTGTTTTCTTGTGCCGTGAATTCGTGTATCTTTCTATCAAACCAGTCTTCAACCTCCTTCTTAGTTGGATTCCAATAATGTGACATCACACATCTCAGTATGGAGATCCCGGTCCTGGAAACGGAACCATTTGTTGGCTTAATGGGCCCTAACCCAGTTTCAACATTAAGTAGCCAAGCAAATCCCTACATTATTGGCCCTTTCGATATCAATCCGTGGAGCGCAAACTGAAGTCTCACTCGAAGCAGTATGGGGGGATGCAGGAACCATGTTTCTGCACCCTGAGATGATTGTGATGTCAGTTATTTTCCCTAATCCTCCTTCACCAGTTCGATGAGCCCTTTAGGGCTTATCAAAGTACTTCTCTTATTCGTCTTCCAAGCCTCCGCGAAAGTCTCCAATCATCCTTCGTGGGCCCTAAATAGATATATTAGGCACTTACGCGCCTCTATAATTACTCTTACTTTTGTATCTACCCAAATTGACTTAATTATTGGTTACTTTAACATGCATTATGATTATCTTCACTTAAACAGATATTCCTACTTGCGTTCATATGACAAAGTAAAATACATAGATTCATGCATCAATATAGCATTACTTCATACTCCAGTATTCAACATAACATAATTGCAACATTCATAACAGAAGTAAAATAATGCATACACGGAAAACTGTAGAATATTCCTCTTTATTGATAATCCATATTTCCAGTACAGACCCTCACTTCCCTGCGCACACAGTTGCAAGGATCTGCACACTCAGTTGCAGACTTCTACCCTAGGCCTCTACGCACTCAGCTTCAGAGCCTCTTCCTACGCTAAGACTCTTCACTCTTAGATCTCACAGACCCATACATAAAACATAACAAGACTCTACTCCCCTCCACTAAACTGCCTTAGACTCTTCTAAGACTCCCTTTTTATGCAATCCCATGATCCGTGGACCATGGGTAGATCTCTGAAGTTGACATAACTTATACAAAAGAAGGGCGGAAAACCCGTAGTAACTCTTTACATCTTTGCACTTCGCGGCCATAAAATGTCGAGACTTCACATTATTTACACAAAACTTGGGCCTTTAGCCCCAAAACTTGGGCTTTTAACCCCAAACTTGACCTCAGGGGACTTGTTCCCAAAATTATTGTTACAATTACTCCAGACTCATTGAACAGGTCAGTTTCGCTACAAGTGGTTACCATGACAGCATGAAGCAACATCACAGAGAACACCAGTAGTAGCAATGACATCAAAGGCAGCATAGCCAAGGATACATGCATGCGACAAAGGGAAGAGGAAGATTGTTGACCACATGGAGGAGGAGAAAATCTGCAAGTTTCAAGTAGATCCACTTATAGAACAAGCAGTTATGGCTATTCAATAGAAGGGGCAGCAACGCAACAAGCGAATCGTGTGAAGGCAAAGGGATAAGAAGAGAATGGAAGACACAAAGAAGGAGTTGCATGAGTTGGGGGAGAAACTCCGGAAAGAACAAGAGTTGCACCAACTGGAGAAGGAAGCACAACAAAAGATGATTCAGGAGAGGTCACATCATGTACAGACAGACAAAGCAGCACCCGTACAAGTAGTTGATTCTTCTGAACAGCTGGCATCAGGCGAACAGGGTGAACCCTCACAGGGGCAAGACTTTCCTCATGAGACAGAATAGGCTTTTGAATAGTTGGATGCAAACATGGAGCAGAAAGAGTTGGAACAGGACACTGACCTCATGCCTCACCAAAGAGAGGTTGAATCACCTACTTCAATGCATCCAGACGATGAGCAAGTCTCAAATCACCAAGGAGGCACGGACATCCTTGGTGGTCAACCGGAAGTAGAGATGCATAACATGTCCTTTGACGAATCTCATCACAAAGTGGTGTATTCTCAGAGAGTACCAACTCTAGAAGACCAAACATCCCCTACGCAATTTGAAGAGAAAGTGATTGTGACTAATGTTCAAAAGCATCTAGCTGCATTGGTCGATGCAACTAGAGTGTATGCCAAAACCACTAGATCAATTGTTTGTTTTCTCATTGCTGAGAATGAGAAAATGGCAAAAGAACTACAGGTGGCTAAGCAGGGAGGAGACTTGGTGACAATTTCTGCCTGAGCTAAACTGAAGAAGGCAAAACTGGATGAAGTGTTGTCCTTGGACACAGTTATGCGAGCATTGTACTCCAAATTTGGTACTATGTATCAAGCAGTCGTTCATCTCCACGGATGGCAGAAACGATGTGCAAGAAGAGTACGAATATTGAAGAACATACATACTATTTTTGATAACATGTGATCATGGACGATGAAGTACAAGGGAGCCCTGCCTCATTTGCAAAGGATGATGAAGGCCAATGTGTTCGAGCTGCAAGCACGTATCTAGATTCAAATCTAGAACTATGAAGACCTACCGCAACTCATCACTAGCATACAAGCTTCCCATCCATGAGTATTCAAAATCATGGAGGTTATAGTGCACACTCATGTGATCCCATCACTTGGGACCCTCACTCATGCGAAGACCAAGAAGCAGGTCCAATAGGATCTTGACTCATACTTCGACGAGCTGATGCGCACCACCACTAGCCCAAACTTTCCTATCAGTGCAGACATTATGCGCAAGTACATTGCTGGTCCGACCACACTAATGACAAAGATATGCATGCTCATAGACAAGTTGGACAGAGGAGCCTGAGCAGTGTACCCAGATGGTATGGAGGCAAGGTTCAGGTTTCAAATGGATGTCACAGCAAAACACACAAACACTCTCAAGCACTGCCAATCTTGGCATCAATATGTCATTGTTGATCAACATGATGATGTCGAGAAGTTGAACTTATATGGTTTTCTAAGTCTGAATGATGTCTAGTCTAGCTTGTCCAAGCCATTGTTCACATGGGTACATGTGCATTGTAATGTTGAGTCATGTCAAGTGTAAGCCAAGTGTTAAGAGTGAATGTAATAGTTATAGAGTAGGTGAAGAGTCATGAGGGTAGTTGAATGGTAACAAAGGGCAATGTCAAGGGTAACCCCACCCTTTGCTATAAATATTGCCTCTTAACTCATTGTATAGGCTTTTGGTCAGCCAAGCTTCTACTAAGACTATCTTGAAGAAGGCTTGGAGAGTATTGTAACGCACCTTGGCTTCTCCACTGCACAGACCTTGCACATCTCTTTGGAGGAGGAGGCGGATGTCGCTGTAACGTTCCACTATTGGGGCTAGTAGGTTTACATGGTGTATTCTATGATTGTGACTTACAATTCATTAATAATAAGAGCTAGCACATTTTCATGCACATGTTGTTATTGTAGTTGTACTATTCTGGTTACCTTAATGATATATGTTGTTTAACTTATGTACTTGTATATGAACTAATTTGTATGCAATTATATGAATCTTGTTGTTCATGCGTTGCATATGTTGTTAATGCTATCATCGTCCATTTCAACTGCTCTGCCAGACATCAGAAAAAACTTTCTCATGAACCTTGCTATATTACACATCACACTCGTTTCGGACTGATCCTTGAGTGTTATTCGTGTTATCTTACCTTGTTGTTGTGACTACGACATCTAAGTGGACTGCTCTGCCAGAAGTTGTGCATGTACTTTATGTGGTGTGTTCCTAGCCGAGTTGGGACTGATCCCTTTCAATCTGGAACTCACCTTCACCTTCCTCTCCCTTCGAAGTGTTGGAACCTCTCGTACACATTCGTTGACTCTCTGCATCAGTCACACCCCTACTACTGACAGAGTTATCTTACTTGCCTGTGTATGACGTCATGGTCAAGGCATTACCTTACAACCCACTGTTATGACTCCTACACCAAATGGTCTGAGGTCTAATTGGGACTTCTTACTGGGGAGATCCCCTTGACATGTTGGTGGGTCCAGCACCATCAACATTTCTAGTGATAGAAGGAGGGCCTGAAGAAAAGCAATGTCCTCTCATCCAGTTTTGAACCTTTGCATATACTTCTTGGTGTCTTGCATTCTTCTTCCCCTGAGGTGTTTTTCGAATCATGAAGATGTCTCCATCTCAAGGAAAATGTTTGATCTCTTGTCCACTCACACGTATGATGGTGAAGGCGAAGTGGCCTGGCCTGAGCACTTACATAACTTTCTTTCCATGATTTATGAGGAAGATGAGTTTACTAACAAACAGGTCAGGTTGCTTCTTGCATACACACTTCGCAAATATCCATTTCGGTGGGTGATCAACCTATCGTATGACACCGTGCACTCATGTGAGCACTTATGTGATATTATTGAAGACACGTTCTATCATTTTGATCCATATCATCTTCACTTGAAACTGTTACAACAATGGAGGGCTTCGCATGAATCTGTTATTTATTTTTGGCAGCGGTTCCATGACTTGCAGTTTCAGGCTTCGGGGAGCCAAATGAAGTTCGCTTATCTTTGGGACTAGTTTGAATACTATCTTAAGTAAGCTACCCATCCCAAGAGGAAACTTGACCTCAAGCCTCTTGTTGAGCCTCAACCTTGCACCTTCCTACACACCCTCTTAACCCTCATTCTCCACTCACTTCATTCATCCAGTGGTTAAATCATTGCATTATAGTATAAAAAGGACTGTTTATATGGTTTTCTGACTATACTGATGTCTGTTGTTTGGTTTAGTTTTTTGTTCATGCAGCTGCGGAAACTTGTCAGTTTCCGCAGCCAACACAGCTTTCCGCAGCCAGCACAGGATTCCGTAGCTATTTTGTTAAAAGTTGTGCTCCAGGTGTCCTCTGAAGGAACGAGCTACATGGGCAAGCTCCAGATGGCATGTACATGGATCTTGTCCCTTCGAATCGGCCAAATCATCCATTAGAGGCCGCGGTCAACCAAAGTCAAAGACGAGACCAACCAAAGAGTTCAGCGGTGGCACGTCACTGTTTTGGGCACGTGAGTGATACGTGGCCTAGTTCTCAGCTCACGAAGGCACCAGCGCACCTGGAGATCGTTCCTGAACCGGGAATCTAACAGCCAACCGCTCCGAGGATTTAAGAACCATAACGACAGTTACACTAGATCTCGGCTGAAGAGATCTACGTGTCTATGGCAACGCAGTTAATAGTGCAGTAGTTGTTTAGTTAGCTGTAGTATTTTGCATTATAAATAACGCGTTTTTGAACGTTGTAAAGAGACTTTTGATACATGTAAATTCTGAACTGTTTATGTAATTTCCGCGCTGCTGGTTATCTTATCAGCCCACTGTTTTATATGATGTTGATTTAAATACATGAGAAGACTTTTCTGAAGATAGCCGTGTGATTACTTGATTGGCTGAAGTGGCAGAGGGCCCCTGCATGCTGAAGCCTTGTAAAGTTTTTGTTTAGTTTCATTATGCTTTTGTTTTATCATTAGTTTGTACATAATATGTTTTATGTTTCTGTTGTTCATATCTTTACTTTTGTTTTCTTAGAGCTGTAAACTGATCAGTGCTTTTTGCAGGTTCTCTTAGGCAACCCGGGCAATTTTTCATCTTTTTAATAACTTTTGGCATATGAGATCATCTTGTCCTTCCTTCTTAACCTTTATTTTCTGGAGTTTACATTCAGCATTGTCCTTTTCAAGTTTTTATTTGTTTATTTCTTTTTCTGCTAGTTAGATATCATACTGCTTAACAATTTATGATTTCTTTCTATGGTCAAATGACTATATTAGCTGGAAATCTGAATATTACTAACTGTAGTGTGATTTAGTTGTCATATTACTTACTCATGGTTGCTTTCCATAAAGTAGATTGAGCTGAATGGTGAAGGACTAAGAGAGTTTAAGTAGTGTGATTAATTTCTTTTCTGCAATTTACATTTAGTTATCATATTGCTTGGTATGTTCATGATTACTTCCCCAAGGTAGATTGAGCTGAGGGGTAAATGATTTGAATAATTCAAGCAGTGTGATTAGTTTCTTTTATGCAATTTACTTTCTTGAACAGTTAAATATCATATTACTTAACTTGTTTATGATTACTTCCCATCATGTAGATTGAGCCAAAGGGCAAAGGATCTGAAAAGTTAGAGTAGTGCGAATTAGCTACTTTGTTTTAAGTTTGAGTTGTTTTCCAATTTTTTGCTTTCTTTTCATTTTCAGCAGCAAGGATACTGGGCCATTGCCATTAGTTCGTTATTTGATGCATTTGTTTTCTCTTAAGAATTGATTTCATTTTAATTACTGTAAAGCTTTCTTTTGAGCATTTTTCAAGTTTAGAAATCATCACCATCTACACTCCACACACTTCACACTTCACTTTCATCATCACACATTAAAGAAAAATAAAATCCAAAAACTAAAAAGCTTAAAACGACAAAGCCTAAGGAAATGGTTATCTAAGTACATATAGTACACCTCACTTCGTCAGTTTACAAACCCCGGGTTGACATTATAAATAGCAATTTAGATCACACTAAATTGACCAAACACCTCTCTCAACCTTCTTCGTTGATGGAACTACGCAATGCCATGTGGGAGCAGTCACTGTCTCAACGAACTATCCACCTCCCTCTCATTCAATAGTTCCACCATCGCCTAGTGATGCTAAGGATCATGTTCGCACATTTGTTCATCCTTCACACCCTCCCAACATAACTCCACTCAATTTTTGCGTTGAGTTCATTGTGAGTCCTTCGAGTTCCCATATGCCTTCTTTTCTTCAACCTTCGTCTTTGCACTCAAGCATTCCTCCAGATGATGTTGTCTTGTTTTCGTCCATTCTAGACTCTTCACCTGTTGTGAACGAGGAACAACCCACTAACAAATTTGGTGTTGCACAACCAACATGCGCTGTCATTTATTGAGAGTATGAGTGGGATATTGAACATCAACACTCGGCAAAGGATGACTCCCTCCCATATGAGCCCCCTCTGTTCTTTCCTAACTTCTTTGGTGAACCTACCATCCATGATTTTGCATTTGTGTCTTCATCCATGGATGCACCCATTGTTGATCACTTGCAGGACTCACTGGATGTTAGTCCATCATTCGACAATGAGGCAGGTAAGTTATTCATTGAAAATCCACTTGATCATTCATCTGTATTTTTCGGAAAAAGAGAGGATGAGTTCGTTCACTTTTCATCTACCCCTCTATTTCATTCATCTGATCATGAGGATGCCAAAGAATTAATTGATTTTTCTGATCGTACTGGTCGTGATCCATTTGCTTCCAATTTCGATCACGATCCCAAATCTATCGCAGTTGATTTTTCGAAGCCACTGGTGTATGATGATCTACCTGATGATGAAGTTAAGACACCCAAAACTGTCGAGGCACTTCATCCTAAGATGATGGTTATTCCATGCCCTCGATCTCTTGGGGTTAGTCTCACTTTCGATCATGAAATTGTTCAATTACCCAAGGCTCTGCATCACTTGTCTGTATGCATTGAAGATCCATCTCACTCACAGATCACACTTCCTCCACTCGAACTGCAGGATCCCATTTCTCATGCTTTGGAGGAGTCTTACGTTGCAAGAACTCGTTCGTGACGCAAGTTGTCTTTGTTGCTTTCGTTTGCTTGCATGTCTCATTTAAGAGTGTGCTTTTGCTTCAAAGTTGCACGTAGTGTCACACAGCACCATGATAAGTCCACAGACTATATTTCATGCACATGCACTCACTTATGTCCCATGGGCACTTTGAAACACGAAGTGTGGCTATATTCACTATTATATATTTCTTGTATGCTGGTTCGCACGACCGGGTTACTAGCGAACCAAGCCTTCACCCACATGGGTCTACCAATGCGTTAGTGGCTACATTGGAAGTATCACTTCACGTGATCAAGCCCATGCACCGTTAGTGTAGGAGTAGGAGTAGTGTTTTCTTTCAGTTGTTTGCTTTCTTTGCTCTCATTTTTGCTTATCCTTTTTTCTTGGCTTTGTTGTTATTTCGTTTGCTTGTTTCATTCATAGGTTAGTTCGCATGAAACCATGTGTGACTCATGAAATGAGCTGGGTAAAGTACAAGAGGATTTGTACAGCTCTCGCTACTTGGTTATCTATCATCTTGACACTATATGATGAACTTGTTACTCTTAGTCCATGATACATCGAAGGAAAATACGTACTCTTCGAAGTAAACCTTGGTGTAAACACAACACTTGTGCGCTAACTAGTGTCACCTTATCTAGTCGATTGTTTTTGGGTTAACCCTTGTCAGCTTAGTCAAGTAGAGTAAGGTGAGGGGGAAAACCTTAACAGGCACGTCCGAGATATAATAAACTACTTCTCTGCTGGGACAACCTCCTCTGCTCTCAATAAGTTGGGATCCCTCTTCTTCCTCTGAGATGAATAAGTGTTGTGCACACTGAAAATGAAAATGAAAAAAAAATGAAAAGTCAAAAAATTCAAATGAAAAATGAATAAGGTAAAAGAAGAGAAAGGCTTCCTGTGCAGGGAGGTGATACAAGTAACTCCACGGGGGTACTGACTAGGCTCGCTGGCAGCGGAGCCATGCTTGTGTTCCTATGTGACTCCACTGGGGTACTGTCTAGGCCTGCTGGCAATGGAGCAACACCAAAGATGAAACTAAGACTCTGACGACTATACTACTTGCACACCTATGTACCCATCAACCCCAATCAAAAAAACTATGTTTCCTTGGCTTGGAATGTGTTTCAACTCACCAAGAGTCTAGCAAATGTTACATCTTACATCAAGCTAGTGTGAAGCCAAGATGATCTAAGAACTGAACAATACTTCCAAAGTTGTTAGAATCGTTTTCACGAATAAGGTCCATTCATAGAGTTGGAGTTATACTAGTGTGTCGCCAAGTATTGTAGCAGCTAAAAACACCCTCCAAAATTTTCCCTTAGCCTCGTGTTGTAGCTATTGCAACAACACCTCCCAAAATCCCTGTAAACATAAAATTTTTGGACCTCCTACATCAAGCCTAAGCTTCGGCCCCATTAGGTCCTTCCTGAAGTTTCGTCAGTGTCAGTAAATCTAAGGGAATTCCAAATTTTGGCTAAGTTAAACCAAGTCACAAGTCCATGAGATAAGACCTAGTCGCATAATCACAACGTCACTATAACATAAACCTGCAACCAACACAACCCTTGTGACCTTGGCTGTCAGTCATAAGGTCGCACTTCTGACCACCTATATTCCACACAACCTCACGACCAAGCAACCCCCGCAACCTTCCAAGTCGCAAAGTCGCAAAGTCGCCTTAGTTACAGCTAGGAACGCTTGCAACCACGCAACCATGCAACTCCATAACTCGCAAGGTCACATTTCCTATTCACATCTTCCAACACAACTTCGCGACATTGAGTCACAAGCGACCCTTGAGTCGCAACGTCACGCTTTACCCCTTCACAACCCTTGCAACCTCCACATGTGTGATGATTTTATAAATAGGAGAGCACCCTGGTCGCTTTTTACAAAGCTCCATTGGTCACACCAGAAGGCATAAATCCCTCCGCTCAACTTTGCGCGCGTGTCTGACTTCGGTAAGTAACGGTCACCCCGCCTGTAATGATTATTTTCTTCCAAATGACATAAAATGTATCCCCTAAACTCCAACTTATCTCTTGCCCTAGGGTTTAGCTCTTTACTTAGCTCTCCTCCCTGATTGTGCCCCATAAGTAACCCTAGCCTTCCCCTACTCTTTCACTCTTCCTTACACTTGATCCTCTTGGTTAGATCAAGAAACCGAAATCTTACCTTTTTGGAAATGACCTAGGTCCCCCTAAGTTGTTTATAGGCCTCCTCTGGGACAATATGAACCATAATCGCACGCCCCGCGACAGCGATATCCTTCCCGCCATGACTCTGCAACTCTGCGACCTTGCGACTTCCCTTCCCGCGACTTTGTGACTCCGTGACCTCACAACTTCCCTCTCTCACGACTCTACGACTCCGCGACCTTGTGACTCCCCATTCCCCGTAACCTCCTACCTCTGCAACCTCCCAACTCTTCTTTTCCTGCGACCTCCTACCACTGCAACCCACAATCTACCCCTTTGCATCTCGACCTCACGGTTGCACCTAACCTATGGCCTCGGTCACTCTATCGCATCAGATACCTTGCAACTCCCTCATTCCCGCAACCTCCCTTTCACTGGCTAAGTTTTCTTTTGGTATTTTCAATTTATGGTTATACCCTCTCTCTCATCGTTGGATTTCATTTTTGACATGCCAGGTGACATCAAGCTCGAGTGCATATTCATTTCCTCTTTTGAAGATGAGATGGGTCATCCAACTACTAGAATAGCTCAAGGTGCATCGAGAAGCAGGACAAGGGAAACAGATCCAAACGAAAAACCGCTTATCTTCGTAGATATGACATGTAACATAAGTAAGACCACTAGGCTCTCCTGGTACGAGACCTACGAACAATTTGCTAAGAGGGATATCTCGGGGCCACAAGAGGACTTTCACGTATATATCAACGTCAAAAAGTCAAGGTTACATAAAGTGGTGGTTCATCCACCAATATTCCCATGCGTTGAAGTCATTGAATGGGTTTTACAGTGCACAAGCACAAAATACTGGATGATTAGGGGTCATGATGGGGCACCTATAGCTACCATTGCTTCCTCGAATATCAGCGCCAAATATAAATTGCCTGAAAAGCAGCAAATTTTTAACACCAAGTGGCTCACCAGATTCACTACCCTGATGAAAGACATCTTGAGGAATTGGTGGCAAGAACTTGCGAAGTTTCGGGTTAGGACAGATCAGGCATACAAGACCGAAGGGCTATGTAGGGTGTATCAGTTAATTGCTACAATGATGTGTTGACTATATGGAAAGGCATACTGCAATGTGTTTTATGGCACATGGGTTCCGCTCATGTATGCCACTACCACTCAGGGAACTATTTTCAATTGGGCAAGCATCTTATCATCATCTTTGAGAACCACCTTAGTCTTCGCTCAGAGCCCAGCTCCCGAACAACCCCCAAAATTTTATATGTCTTCGTACCTCCTTGATGTTGTTTGTTCAAGGTGCCACTTTGAACACTGGAGCTGTAATTGGGACTCATCAGCACCCCTACCTGTCCACTACCAATACAAGGTTTTCTGGGACACAGCTTATAGAGCCACATTGGATATAATATCTGAAACATTTATCATCCCACTATACCAATTGTTGTTCGGGGAAGATCCACCTTGCATGTCCCAAAGAGCCATGAGGACCGTGTGTTAGAAAATTATATATTACGGAGCAATGGAACACATAAAATATTGTAGAAATATAAACACAGAAACGCATAAAACAAGAGAGACAGATATACGTGGTTCACCTAGTTTGGGCTACGTCCACCCCGAACAGCTAGTCCTTCCTTTCTATTATCCAGCAAAATGAAGAGACACAACCTACAGCAAATCCGCTGTAATATCCTTTGTTTTCTCTCACATCCTCACCTCTCTATTTTCCGCTCACACACACAAATACACATCTATTACACAGCCTCAAATATAATGCCCTCATAAAAAGAGAGGGGTTGCCTTCTAGGGCAAAAAACCCTAAACTAAACATAAGTTCTACCGTCAGATCATTCGCCTAATGAACGACCCAGATTGACTAGAAATTACTATAACTTTACAAGGCAAATTACATCTGTTTTTAGCTTCGGGGGCGCTGCCCCGAGCCCCCGCCGGGGGACCGCTGGCCCCCGGACCCCCCAGCCGAGGGGGATCAGCCCCCCCGCGTGGAGGGGTGTACAAATTTCCTGGGGTATACATCCAGCTGAAACAAAGACCTCTGAACAATCATGCTCCACACACAACACCGTGGTTAAAGTATCTCACTGGTTCCCTATCGATGAGGGAACAGTAGTCAGGGTGTTTGGTACTCACAGACCTCCACACGCTCTACCCAGGTTTGCCAAAGATAGGACTCTTCTACGAGAGGTCTACTACCAGATGACACATGGTTTCTTGAAAGTGCTGCACAAAGGTAAGAAGAAACCTTGGCCGCATTTTCCTCTTACTATTGGGGCATACGTAGTAGAAAAATTCAAGCAGATGGAAGCAGAAGTTGAAGAACTCGAGGGGAGTCATTTCGTGACCCTAAATTACAAAACGTATGACCTCGAAAAGATCGTAGCTGCCCACTATAAGAAGGAAAAATTCAGTTGGTCTTACACCCACACTAGGAAGGACCTCGACGACGGAATTAGGAACTAGTATAAATCCACAAGGGAGATCAGCCCCAGTGAGCAACAAGCCATAGAAGATGAACTCCTTGATGATTTCCAAGACGATTAAAACCTTAGAGAAATGACATTGAAGAGAGCTGAAACATCAAGGAAACGAAAAGGAAAAGAAGCGGAAGATCCTCTAAGCGATAGGGAGGAAGAAGAAATTACACTCATACAAAGAAATGCCAAGCTGGCAAGAAATAAGAGAGAACTAAAGAGACAGAGAGAACTGGAATGAAAGAAATCACAGGAACTTGACATTCAAAGCCAGGTCAAGATAGAGAGGAAAAGGAAGGAAGATGAGGAAAGGAGGCAGGAAGAGGAAAAGAAAGCACGAGACGAGGAAGAGAAAAGAAGGGAAGAAGAGGTTCAGCAGAGACAAGCAGAAGAAGCTGCGAAGAAAAAACAAGATGAACAACAAAGGTTAGAACAGGAACTAAAGAACATGGAGGAAGATCTAGAAAGGCAACGGGCACTAGTAGAAAGGGAAAAGAGACAACAGGAAGAGGAGATTAGGGAAAACAAGGAAAACGAAACGGTAGCAGTTGAATAAGGAGAGATGGGCAGGGTGGTCAATCCAAGCCCAGGACATAGTGAGCTTCCTCCTTTGGGCATACCTCCCATTCCTCCCCTCACTGTTGGGCACCTACCCCTCCTAGAGCTAGGCATCATAGAGGATTAGGAGGAAGAGGTTCCAGATCTCACTAAGATCACATTTGATGAAGTGAACCTCAAGATTATACATGAGAGGAAGAGATCTTGCAGCAAAAACCCAACTAACCCATTGTCGTAACTACGATGACAAACATCGTGCCAAATATCATGTCAAACCCGCTAATGATTGCCTCTGTCGGTACTGCATTCATAGCTACCACCAAACACAACGTAGCCTGGATGAGTAGACAAATTGTAGATTTGCAAAACAAGTTATACACATCCGAGCAAAGGGCCAGTGTAGCGGAACAAGGGAAGAGGAACTTGGAGGAGGAAATTGTGACACTCTACTTGCTACATACAGGTGTAGGTTTTAACCCCGTACAGAAATTACCTGCATACGAATTCTAAGGCACAGAAAATAAACAATGCGAGAGCATAACACATAAAACACATATACATAGTGATTTTCCCGGGGATCCCAAAACCAGGACTACCATCTTGATTTTTCATTATGTTCCTTTCAATGTTATAATACATATTTATACATGCCGAAGCATCCAATACCATGGACTGAAAAACCATCGTGTCCAATACCACCCCCCGCTCCCTGCTACACAATTGACACAATGAAGGGGGGCTCCGCCCCCCCTCTAACCCCCCAGTTACTACGTGGGCTAGTCGTGGAAATAATATAACAGAACCCAACATTCTCACACTTGTTGTTTTCTTTCCCCAGGGGGCCACAAGAGAGCTTAGTCATTTTTCCAGCCTTGAAATACCCATTGTCTCTCTACACCAAGAGAACTTCTCAGAGCTCACAGATTTTGTCCATGCATCTGCAGTATTCTTCAAAGTGTCCAACTTTACCAGCAACACCTTTTTGTCTTCTATCATATCCCTCACAAAGTGATACTGAACATCAATGTGATTTGTCTTTAAATGATATGTGGGGTTCTTTGCCAAGAAAATTGCACTTTGGCTGTCACAGTCTATCCTTATAGCTTCCTATACTAACCCCATACTTGAACACAATCTTTGCAACCAAACTGCTTCCTTGCATGCATGAGTGGCTACCATGTATTCTGCCTCTGTAGTTGATAGTGCCACTTCAGATTGTTTCTTACTCATCCAACTGACTGCACCTCCAAATAGGTTAAACACATACCCACTTGTAGATCTTC
>APFE030535844.1:0-11715 GCA_000404065.3 Pinus taeda | reverse complement strand
ACATCCATCTATTCTACCTCAAAATCAAAAGCAGTAGCAACAGATAAAAGTAATCTAATAGAAGCTACCTTGGCAACAGGAGAAAAAATATCACCAAAATCAATTCCCGGAACCTGGGAATAACCTTTCGCTACCAACTGATCTTTGTATTTCTCCACTTTTCCTTCTGCATTTGTCTTATTTTTAAACACCCATTTGCTGCCAATGGGTTTCCTTCCAGACGGCAACTCCACCAGATCCCAAGCCTCATTTTTGTGCAAATATGCCATTTCATCAACCATGGCCTCTTTCCAGAGTTTTCCATCCTCTGAATCCATTGCTTCCTTCACAATTCTGGGATCATCATCAGTAATAGACAAAGCAAAATTTGAACAAAAAGCAGATGGACTATAACTTTCTAGTTGCCTTCCTTCTCGAACTAATCTTCTCACAGTTGGAGTTTGTGGCTATTTATCTTCCGATTCCTTCTCCGCTGTAGAGTCTGATTCTTCCTCCTTTAGCTCAAACTCTATCTTCTCAGGTTCCTTTGGTTGGAATTCATGTTTAATAACATCTTTCACCTCTCTGAACACCACATCTCGGTTGTACACAACCTTCCTCGTTACTGGGTTCCAAAGCTTATAACCCTTTAAACCATCCTTATACCCAATAAAGATGCACTTTTCAGATTTACTATCCAACTTGATATGTTTCTCCTTTGGAACATGTACATATGCATCACATCCAAATACCCTCAGATGTGAAAGAGAGGGTTTCTTACCAGTCCATACCTCTTGTGGAGTCTTATCCTCCAACACCGATGAAGGTGATCTGTTGACCAAGTAACATGCTGTCTCCACCGCCTCTGCCCAAAATTCCTGTCCTAACCTGGCACCACTGAGCATGCTTCTTGCCCTTTCCATGAACATCTTGTTCATTCTTTCTACAACTCCATTTTGCTGAGGTGTATATGGAGTAGTCTTCTGCTGTGCTATACCACACTTCTTACAGAATTCTTCAAATTCCTTACTGCAAAACTGTCCACCGTTATCTGTCCTCAACACCTTTATCTTCTTCTCTGTCTGGTTTTCCACGAGAGCCTTAAATTCTTTAAACCTGTCAAAGACTTCAGATTTCTTCTTAAAGAAATATATCCATATATTCCTTGAGAAGTCATCTATAAATGATACATAATACATAAACCTACTCAGTGATGGAACCTTCAAAGGTCCAAACACATCACTGTGCACAAGACTCACTCGATTCTGCTTCCCATATACACAATTTTCACAGAAATTAAAATCCAGAGAGCTATTACTCATACGTTCTACCATACCTTTACCATGAAGTATTTGAAGGCCCTTATCTCCAATATGTCCAAGCCTTTGATGCCACAACATGGTCTTTTCTCTAGAGACCACTATATTTTCTGCTCTACTTTTAGGAACCACAGAACTATTGCATCCATCAACAATAGTGCTACTTTGCAGCTTGTACAGAGTCCTAGTCCGAACTCCCCGAATCAATACCAATGCTCCTTGAACCATCTTGCAGGTATCCTTCTCGAACACTGTTTTTACACCTGCATCATCCAGCTTGATTATAGACATAAGATTTTTTGCTAATGCAGGAATATGCAGAACACCCGGAAGTATTCTAATCCTTCCACCTTGCAACTTCAACTTTACTTTTCTGCGACCAATGATTCTAGCCTTCCTATCATCCCCTAAGAAGACATCACCACCATCGTATTTCTCATACTCGCAGAACCACTCTCTATGGGGAGTGAAGTGAAAAGATGCACTTGAGTCAATTAACCATGCCTCATGATCTACATGTGTACTTGAAGAAGCCAAGTACACATCCCCACCTTCATCTGAGGTGGTTTTCGCATCTACAGAAGGAGAATCATCATATCCCTTTCCTTTATCAGGAGCTTTAGATTTACAGTCCCTTTTGAAGTGCCCTTCCTTTCTGCATTTCTAGCACACCACCTTTATAGGTTTTCGTGGAGATTTAGATCTCCCTCTAGATTTAGATCTCCCTCTCAATGACTTATTTTTGTTTCTGTTTTGGGACCGTCCTCGTATAGACAAGGCATCACCATTCTGGTTGTCCATATTTTTTCGTCTCATCTCCTCCATCAACAAGACTGAGACTATTTCATCAAACTGCAAAGCAGTTACATTGTTACCTATTGCAATAACCAGACTATCCCACGAATCTGGTAGAGAACACAATAGACTGATGCACTTATCTTTATCTGAAATTTTAATATCAATATATGATAACTGACTTACCACTGTATTAAACGCATTTAGATGCTCTACCACCGAGTCTCCATCTTTCATCCTCAGGTTATACAGCTTTTTCCGCAGAAATAGTTTATTCACCAGAGACTTATATTGGTACAAATTCCCTAAGTTGTCCCACAGAGCCTTCGTTGTAGCTTCCCTTGATACATTCAGCAATACTGAATCTGAGACACACAATCGTATTGTGCTCTTTGCCTTCCGATCCAACTTCTTCCATTCTTCATCTGTCACTCCCGTTGGTTTAGTACCTGGATCTACCACGATCCACTGATCCTTATCAATCAACAGATCCTCCATCTTGAGTTTCCACAACTCAAAACTCTGACCATTGAACTTCTCAATCTCTATCTTTCTATTGCTCACCATCTCCTTTCACCACCAGAATTGATCTCGCAGATCTCCCACTGAACAGGGTCTACCATAGGCCCGAGCGAAATCCCTCAGCAACAAGGGCGTCCCCTTGAAGCCAAAACACCTCTAATACCAAATGTAGGTTTTAACCCCGTATAGAAATTACCTGCATACAAATTCTAAATCACAGGAAAAATAAAAATGCGAGAGAATAACACATAAAACACATATACACAGAGATTTACCACTGGATACCAAAACCGGGACTACCAGCTTGATTTTTAATTATGTTCCTTTCAATGTTACAATATTTATTTATAGATGCCAAAGCATCCAATACCATGGACCGAAAACCATTACGTCTAAAAACCATGGACCGAAAACCATAGGTAGGTTCGCCCAACCTAATATAGGGTCCAAAATTTTTTTTCCAAGGGCGCTGCCCAGGACTCCATAGAGGGGGGCTACCCGCCCCCCTCAAAACCCCCGGACAGGGGGGGCTGCCGCCCCCCTTGTGACCCCCCCGCTGCCCAACATAACACAACCCAACATGACAACTATATAACCCAACCCAACATGACAACTATATAACACAACCCAACATGACAACTATGTCTATGCAAGAGTAGCAAAATATGTGAAGGACAAGTCCACTTTCTCAAAGGATGACATATCTCAGCTAACAGATATAATTGGTGATGAAGACAAAGCTAAGCATATTATTGAGGTTTCTAAGGCTTCCATGGGTCAAGATATCTTTGCAATTGACTTAATAAACATTGAGTAGTTTGCACAAAGGGTTATAGAACTTTCAGAATATTGAAAGCATCTTCATTCTTATCTTGTGTCAAAGATGTCATATATTGCTCCAAAGCTTGCAATATTGATTGATGGAGGTGTGTGCAAAAATATTTCTGACGGGAGGCAGCTAGAGGCAAAATTCATGTTGTACATTGGCAACATTCTTTCAATTCCCAATGAAAGTAGAAATCATCAATTTCTTTAAGATTATGGAGGAAGCAAATTACAATTTATGTGGCTATCAATGCTAGAGAACTTAAAATCAATGAAGCACTATATATTTTTTTTAAACATTTTTTTTTGGGACTATTGCTTCCTTCTAAATTGGAGAAAAATGTTAATCCTATTGTAATCGTTGAAAGACAATCTGTTCTAGGTTCAATCATATATGCTTCAAATGAAAAACCCCTATGGAAGCTTCAAAATACATGATTGAGATGAAATGGATGTTTGAGGTTGCTGCAATGGTTCAATGCTTATTTTTTCAAATTTATTGCCTATTACACACAGGTTTATGGAGTTACATCCTCAAATACTTGCCTCACATATTCAATGTCTCATGTACTTAGTGATTCAATGCACTTATTATTTGGCGACTATAATTCAAAAAAATATTATGCAATTGCAATATCTTACAAAGTCTTCTCTCAACAGAATATGTGCAACATTTTTCGTAATGTCTTCATAACAATATCTTACTATATTCAATTATTTATGAAGCTTATTTGGAGCAATGTTTATGGAATAGCATCCAATCAATGATAGTTTCAACATTGTTTACACAAAACAATACATTGCATTTTATAGGCTACAAGACATCTATAACCCCTTGCCATTGGTTTCAAAGGGGGAGGTAAGAATAAGTTATGGGCAGGAATGAGGAACCAGCAGAAGCTATGGCTAGCAAGGAGAAATATATTTCAAGACAAAAGGAGGAGGAAGAATGAGTTTCCATCAATGCCAAAGGGGGATATTGTTGTTGGAAATAATAATGAGAGATGGGGGGAGGGGGGAGGGGTGGGTGAATCAGTATTAGCAAATCACTAACTTTTTCATTTCATACTTTGATTCATAGACACTACTTCAGTTAAAGGAACTCACGTGTACAAGCAACTAGTGTATATCCAAGAAACTTATGATTCAGTTAACTCATCATATGTTGATCTTTAATCGGTGCATCAAAACATCATTAAACAATAACTAGGTGCAGTAGAAACATAACAGAACATCACACATAAGAAACACACATGAACACCATGATATAAGGTGGAAACCCAATGCGGGACAAAAACCACCTACTGTTGTCTTCCTTTAATATAAGAAAAACATGTTTACAATCTTGTACTAGCGCAGATTCATATTGATACGCAGGCACCCACCTGCAGAAGGCTACAACCTTCTCTCATTCTCCAGTTACTACTGGAAGGGAGCTCCAACCCCTTGACTTTTGTACTGGACGATATTTTTAACAGTACATAGGTGCCAACCTACAAAAGGATACGACCTTCTTGTTTCATTACAACACCATAATATGAAGGCCATGTTTCATCCAATTTTCATACTGGACCCGTCAACAACATTGAAGCACAAATCAATTACTACTGCAATAGAACCATCAAATACACATGCATCATCAATCTCTGAATCACCCACTACTGAATGACTGAAACCCTGTCATCAAAACATAGTCATAGAACTCTGCAACAACAACTAGACCCAACTGCAACTTCAAATATCATATCTCATAATGCATACGCTACTCTGATGAACCAAACTAGCGTGTATACGCACTTTTACCAAAGCCAACCAGCTTATAGATCTGCAAATATTTACTCATAACTTTGCAGCTATTGCAGACATCAGTCATACCCATATCATAACCTTTATACAATAAAACATGTGCCAATAATTCAGATCTAGTCTATCCATGATCAAACAGCATAATGAGAATACATTCCAAGCCTTATTATCCCGCTCCATCATCCATCATCAACTACATAGGTGCATCCTTGGTTTAGATCAACCAAAACATCACAAACCCATAACCAGCATACTAGATCTCACACTTCATGAGATATTCAATCCTTGCACACTTGCACTTTGGCCTAATGATCTCCTTCTCCTTATATAGGTATAGGCCTCTCTCAATACCATGGTCCAAAACCATGTAGGACCAATACTTGGGGTCAATACCTCGGACCAAATACCATGGACCAATACCAAAATACCATGTACCATAACTTAGTTTACCAACATGTATATGCCTTTCCTTCTGTGGAAGTGTATGTGTACGATATATGTGTCTTTGTATATATTGAACCTACGTGTATATGCGGCTTGGTATATAGTGAACCAGTGTATACCTTTATTTCTTCATTCTTGTTGTTTACCAGCTATACTGTGATATTTCACCTGAGAGAGTTGTCATCAAGGACAACACTGGTGTCATACCTTTATCATAATGCCAACAATCTCCCCCTTTGGACTTGATGGCAACAACCACACCAAGTCACTCTCCCCCTTTGACATCAAGGGCAAAGGGTGAACCAAGATATTCTCTCCCTTGATATAAATTCTGTTGTCTATACTCCCCCTGAGTAGATGTTGAAATCTCTGATTGAGCTCCCCCTTTGTACATGCTAAGATGTATCAATCCGTTCATGCTCCCCTTGAGCACATGCCGAGTCTGCAAAAATATTTTTCAAAATAATAACATGACTCTACAACTCAACTAAGTGAGTATGACCTTCCTATCACCAATGACTCATACATACATCAATCTCCTAACCAGTTGGGGATACACCATTTTGACTCATCCACCCAACTAAGTGGGGATATACCAAAAGTTTAAACATGACTGAAATAGACATTATTACATCATCCTTCCCATGCAAAGTGGGGTTACAAATTAGGTTTTTTCATGACCTTTACATCAAATGATATACTTGACTTTTATAACAATGACCAACAATCTAAATAGGACCATGATAGTCATGAGCAACTATCATACACCATATATGATCTGCACCATAATCATCTATCACTAGCATCCAGACTTGTAACCTACAATACCATTCTCTTAGCCAACCAATAATAAGTAACAAGATGTATCATTTAGCCACATAAGCATCATCACCAAAGATTTCTAGCCATAATGCCAACAATGCATTTATCCAAAGCATATGCTCCCCCTGAACCTGTTCCATCTATTCACTGTCAGATGTGATCATGCATATATCAACAAGAAGCATCAAGGCATCATCATCATCAAGTTAGGATCAAAAGAGCTTCTAAACAAAATCTTATGAGTAACAACACATTTCCACACATCATTAGCAGATTGTAACCATCATTAAATAGAGCAAATAATTATCTGAACAATATCAAACCCTTTTTCTTGAGTTTGTCCCATTGCTTTTCCTCAAACCAACATATACGTGACCGTGCAGCTTTGAAATCGTGTATACACGTGACTTGTCTTTATGAAACGTGCGTATGAGATTTAGAACACTAAGGTTCCACACTTTTAGCTCCCTCTGAGTCTTTCATGTCTGTATGTTCTGCTATGCCACATCTTTTTGACTGTACATCCTTTTTCTTCCATATCTTCAACTGTGATGATGTTTTCTCCTTTTGGTATGGTGCCCAAAATCATCTCCTACATTCCTTTGCTATATGTCCAAGCTTGTTACATGCATAACATCTTAGATATTTCATATTCCTTCTATAGCATTCAACAGCTTTGTGACCAAACATATTGCAAGAAAAACAATACCCCTTAAAGTATCTGGAATGTGATGCTCTTTCTGTGTGACGGTCTTGAACCATTCTACTTCTGCATATTGCTGCAACATGTCCAAGATCATGACATACATAACATTCAACATTATTTATCGAAGGAAATAACCGTCTATCACTTCCACAGTTAGGAGAAAAAGATTTTCTTTGAAGACTTTCTTTCCTTGGTTGTTGATTGGGTTGACCTCTCATCTCCTTGTTAAACATTTCAAATTTCACATTAGAGTTCCTTGCCTCACCTTGTGAGCTAGATCCTCCTTCAACAAATTCATAAAAACCAAGACCAGTTTTGATAGCAGGTGACCTTTGACTACTAAGAATATCATCCAAAATCTTAGTACTGTCTTGAAATCGTAATAGTTTATCCTTTTCTTCTAATTTACCTTTCAAGATATTTACCTCAACCTGATGTTGTTCTTCCTTTTCCGGATATTGCTTCCTCAAGATTTCTTCAGACTTTCTTCCTTCTTCCACTTCTTTCCTTATTTTGAGAATCTCATTTTCTTGTTCTTCATTCTACTCCTGCAGCATTTGACGTACTATGAAGGCACACTTCAGCTAAGATTTTAAACTAATAACTTCTTCTTTGAGGGCACTCTCCCTTTTTTTAAATAGATCTTGTTGATCTATGATTTTATTTAATGCTTCATTTGCTAGTTCATATTCAATCTAAGGTGATTCAAAATCTGAATACTTGCTTCCACATAACAGTAGACTATCACTGTTCCTTTGAGTTGTCTTCCTCTTCTGAAGAGCTTTCTTTCCCATTGTTCTACGGATCTCCTTCAAGCGATCAAGCTTCTACCAAAGGATCTGCCTTGAAACCAATTGTTGGAAATAATACTGAGGGGGGGGGGCCGCGGGCGCATGAATTAGTATTAACAAATCACTAACTTTTTCATTTCATACTCTGATTCATATACGCTACTTCAGTTAAGGGAACTTGCGTGTACACGCAACTGTGTTTAATGCAACTAGCGTATATCCAACAAACTTATGATTTAGTCATATGTTTATCTTTAATCGGTGCATCAGAACATCATTAAATAGTAACCAAGTGCAGTAAAAACATAACATAACATCACACATAAGAAACACACATGAACACCATGATATAAGGTGGAAACCCAATGCATGACACAAACCACCTGTTGTCATCTTCCTTTAATATAAGAAAAACCTATTTACAATCTTGTACTGGTGCAGACTCATACCAATACACAGGCACCCACCTGCAAAAGGCTACAACCTTCTCTCGTTCTCTAGCTACTACTGGAAGGGAGCTCCAACCCCGTGGCTCTTGTACTAGCCGATATGTTTATTAGTACGTAGGCATTGGCCTACAGAAGGCTATGACCTTCTTGTTTCATTAGAACACCATAATATGAAGGCCACGTTTCATCCAATTTTCATACTAGACCCATCAACAACATTGAAGCACAAATCAATCACTACTGCAATACAACCATCAACTACACCTGTATCATCAATCTTTGAATCACCCAATACTGAATCATTGAAACCCTATCATCAAAACATAGTCACAGAACTCTGCTACAACAACTAGACCCAACTGCAACTTCAAATATCATATCTCATAATGTATACGCTACTTTGATGAACCAAACTAGCGTGTATACGCGCTTTTACCAAAGCCAACCAGCGTACAGATCTACAAATATTTACTCATAACTTTGCAGCTATTCCAGACGTCAATCATACCCATATCATAACATTTATACAATAAAACATGCGTCAATAATTCAGATCTAGTCTATCCATGATCAAACCACATAATGAGAATACATTCCAAGCCTTATGATCCCATCGATCGCATAGGTGCATCCTTTGTTCAGATCAACCAAAGCATCACAAATCCATAACCACCATACTAGATCTCACACTTCATTAGATATTCAATCCTTGCACACTTGCACTTTGGCCTAATGATCTTCTTCTCCTTATATAGGTTTAGGCCTCTCTCAATATCATGGTCCTAAACCATGTAGGACCAATACCTTGGACCCAATACCTGGGGTCAATACCTCAGACAAAATACCACGGACCAAAACTTAATTTTCCAACATGTACACACCTTTCCTTCTATGAAAGTACATGTGTATGATATACACACCTTTGTATATAGTGAACCTGCATGTATACACGGCTTAGTATATAGTGAACCTGCATATACCTTTCTTTCTTCATTCTTACTGTTTACCTGCTATACTGTGATCTTTCATCTAAGAGAGTTGTCATCAAGGACAACACTTGAGTCATACCTGTATCATAATGCCAATAATTGTTGGCAATACTCGCATTGATGTCAAGTTAAGTTGTTTTATTAATGTCAATAAACTTTATTGATGTTACTAAGCACACTGATGATAATTTATGTTGAATGTAAAATGTTGAAAGTGATGCGAAGTGCAAAGGCTATGCTAACCAATGTGAAAGCTAAACATTGAGACAAAAGGTGGAATACATATAATTGTTTGAAAATAAAATGTAGATAATCCAAATCTGATTTGTCTCTTGTAATTATTTATGAATGAGATTTTAATTCAGATCTATTTCTTTTTACAAACATTTTTTTAAAATAAAAATGAAAGGAAAAGCTTGTGAGCAATTTTAGAAGTCCAAGAGACTATGTTTCATTTCATATTTCTCCAAATAATACAAAACCAATAGGGCTTGCTTATAAAATAGACAATGTGGAATGAAACTAGTTTTTCTTTTTATGTATGGAATTCGTTTTCATCAAAGAAAAAATGATCAGTAGGAGAAGAGGAGAAGAGTGAAGAGAATAAGCAGTTCAGCAGAAAACTTGATAGTAGAATTGGATATAAGGTAACCAACACTTGTGACTTGAGAAATTTATGTTCTTTTCTAAGTTGCACCTTGAAAAAGAACATGTTGTAGCATGTTGAGGTAGGAGACTCTTGTGGGTTATAGCTTGCAGAAGACTAGTGGGAGTTGAAGCTTTCATTGAGGTAGGAAACCTCTTGTTTGTTGGAGTCTACAAAAAATTTGATGTAAAAAGGAGTAGAAGCTTGCCTTCACATCACTTTCAGCGTAAAGTTCGTGGTTTTCTCCCTTCAGGGTTTGCATTTATATCTAGTGTCTTCATGTCTTTGATTCTTGCATGTTGTATGAATGTGTTGAATTCTTGATAAACATATCAAAGAACTTCTCTCCTTGAAATCTGCAAAAGGAATACAATAACTATTGAGCACAAACATAAATCATTAACTTCATAAGAAGAATATTAAGTTGAACATAAATAAATAGTTAAATTACTGATTCACCCCTCCCCCCTCGCACTAATTTCCCATCTTAAATATCAAGGATTGCGCAATTCATATTTGTATCATTTCTCAATTAAATATGGGCTAATTCCCTAGGAAACTGTGCAACGAAATAGGAGCTTGGCAAGCAACAAATTTGGATAAATATTGGTTGGATCTTGTTTGTGAGGTAGTGAGATAGATAGAGATAGTGCAAAGGTTGTTCAGGCTTGAAAAAATATTGTGACTTTATTATATGTTCTTCTTAATGCAATATACAGATAGCACGGGTTTTTAGTTATGGCTTTCCCCATAAAATTATTGTGTTATGTGTGATTGAACTCTTTATCTTGTATGCTTCATGATTTCATCGATCGTTTATTGTTTCTATTGATGAGTAGAGTAGATTCAAGTCAATTGTTTTAGCATATTGGAATCTGCAGTTTGAATCTAAAAGGAATTTCTACACTTCAGAAGTTCTATGGTCAAAACTAAGAATCATTTGTGAAAGAACCTTGACCTCAAGGAAGTATAAGCTAGACAAACTGGTTTGGAACATAAAATAAGAGCTCGGTGAGTGTCGGAATGTGTTCACAATCTAGAGTTATCCAAAAACAAAACAAAACTCACTCTCATGAGAATGAGGGATAATACCTATGTAAGAAAGAACATGAAAAACAGTTAACAATGGTGGCTTATTATGTAAAAAAAAAGTAGGATCAAAATGGAAAATAAAGCAAAAGTTATAGTAGAGGCTAAAGAATTACCTTGACTAGTTTGAATAATTCATGTGTGTTCCATAATCTCCACCAAAAGCCGCTAGAATAAAAATAAGAATCAACTATGTTGTACAAGAACAATTAGTGTAAACACTTAACAAAAGCTCAAAAAGAAAGAAAACCCTCCTTAGAGAAAAGAGGTGAACTATTATGAAACCAGCTCAAAAGAGATAGAAAAGATAGATCAATGCCTTAGAATTCAGCCTCTTCGAGGGGGAAACCTCCTTTACATTACATAAATGAACAATTCTTGGATGATTCAAATGACAAAACCTCCTTTCTATATATAGGAGTCTAAGGAGTCACAATATAAACCAGCCGACCTAACATTAATAATATAAAGCCACAAAAATAACAATAGAGGGATTCTATAGGGCACAATAATAACAATATGGGGGCAATAGG